>JALHBW010000036.1:0-53979 GCA_024339985.1 Tolypocladium endophyticum | reverse complement strand
TTTTTTTTAGTCTTGGGTCCTGGGGTCGAGGAGCGCGTCTGACAGTTCAGGATGCCTGGCCGGCTGCTGTACCTACCCCTGTCCCTGACAGCTTGTGGTCGCAAGGACAGGCCCAAGGCCATACAGGTACGAGTGCAGGGTCTCTGTTGGGGATGGTCCAATATGCGGCCAGCACATTGCGCCACTAAAGGATCCGGCGCCGTGGTTAGAGCTGTGGCATCTCTCAGTGCGCTTGCGTCGGGCCAACTGGGACAACCGATGGCTATTCCAGCCTGGAAGGAGCAGATACTGTACTGTTCACGAAACAAGCCGGCGAGCTCTGGACCGTGTTGCAAGATGTGGGCAACAGGCGGATCAACTCTCCACTAGACAACTGCCGACGAGGGGCTAAGGAGCGATTGCACGAAGCATCCAACGCACGTTACAACATAACACATGCTCGATCTGACCAATCCCGGAATAGCAGCCGGCCGCGTTGTGCGGGCTCAATAATTGCTGCAAGCAGCAACGCAAAAACATTCTCCATTGCAAGAGTATCCGACCCACACGGTGCCGTCTGGGCAAGGAAATCATGTCACCATCTCACGAACGGGGTTGGAACTCCACGTGCACGACGAAGCGAGGAAATGAGACGAGGAATGGCATCGGCATTTGGCAGGGATCGTCGAGCGGGAAAGTTCATGCCCCATTCTTTGGACTGGCAAGCATTTCAATCCGGTTCAACTGCCTCCCATCTTTTGTAGGCGTCGCATGTCCAGAAATGATGCCCATGCCTGCTGCAGAGCAGCGGTCAAAAAGGGCGATGCGGCCCCTGGTCATTTTCCGCGGCCATGGCGCTTGTCGTTGGCAGCCCGAAAACGAGCCCCGTCTCCTGTCTACTTACTGCAAAGCTGGACTGGATGGTAGAACACACGGCCTCGCGCTTGTCCGATCGACAGCCTGCAGCTGCATGTTGCATAAGCAAGATGTGACGCAGCTGCAGATTGGTCTGAGATTGAACTGTGAGATTACCAACAACAAATCTCACAGGCCAGAATGCTTGAATGCTGCAGCTGGAGCGGATAGAAGTTTCCGCTCTCTCGGCTCCAAGACTTTCCCTCGAGTGTGCTTTTTCCCGTCAATGTCCGACGCCTTTCTCGCATTTTCGAGCCATCTCCTCATCTTCCTGAAGGCCTGTTACAAACTCCGTAATATGTGCAGAATTGTACCATCTTTTTGCACATCTAAACGAGCTGCGTCTACTCTGTACTCGTACGAGCCACTCGGCATGCTCTGCCCCTTGTCGGCTGGCTTTTGCGCCCTTCGACCCGCCTCATTTGAGCCAAGGTGGGTTTCATGACCCAACAACAGATTCTTTATTTACGTGAGGCAGGCAGAGGAGAGGCAGGCGATAGTAGATCTTGTCTTCGATGATGCGGTGGAAGCCGAACATGTCGAGCCGCCGAGAGCGATGTGCCGCGTTATGGCATGCATTACATCTGCAGCTAGTAAAGTCGGCAGAACTGGAGCCAGTCCCCATTAAGTTCATGCAGACCCCGCCCAATGGTACTCTGGATGTCAGGACTCCAGATTTCATCAGCTGAAGACCTCGGGCAGCGCGCTGGACGTAGTATTTGTCGCATAAGTCTGTCTCACTCTTGCCTGAGAACTAAGTTAGATGGACGCAGACGGTGTCACAAGAGCCTAAGGGAGAATGATGCCAAAGCAGTGCGTACTTTACAGAGCACATGCCTTAGCGTTCGCCGAGAGATCCATGCAGCCCGGCTGCATGCCGGCTCTGCAATGATCCAGCGTCAACGTGGCCATCACCAACGGACAATGACACCGGCGCTCCTTTCTGTTGTTGGTGCCCAACATCAGCCCGAACGAGTTCCACTGGCATCACGACCAAGTGTTTGGCTCACTGGCCGACTACCATAGCTACATTATTACGACTGGAAATGTCATGGAGATTGCGCTATCGGCTTGGAGCAGGGAAACAGAGGTCTGGTTGGCCAAGAAGCATCAGCGCCTCGCTCAGCCTGTCCTGCTTCCCCAGCCGCCGGCTGTAACACAACATCGTAACCGGCGACATCGATCACTTGACAGCTCAGGGTTTGTGGCGACATTGCTGTGCGGCTGCTCCCCAACATTTCCCCATATGCAAGGATCGCCCAGCCAAGTCGCGGACTTGGTGGAGGTGTCGCTAGAACATCTATGATGTCCACTGGCCGCGACCGCACATCCCACAGATTTCGTTTGAATTTCAAATGCTCTACGCTCCAGCAAGCATCAATACCTTGGATTATTGAAGTCTTTATTTCATATCATTGGACAGCTGACGTCGTTGGACAAAGTTCAACAGCGGTTGAACCCCCCACGTTATGCCATGACGCCTATCCGTCATCGGGGTCGGACCCCACCACCACCCCTCCACTCCGTTCGCCGCTCGGCGAATCTCAACCCGTCGCTTCAGACAACTGAGACTTGCTGTTGTCGAACGCAGGAGAGCAAATATGGCCGAAATGGAGCAATGGACCGTGGAACAGCCCTGGCTGGAGCTGCGCTGCGCGCTCGGCGAGGGTCCGTTCTACGAGAAGGAAACCAAATCTATCCGCTTCGTCGATATCAAGAAGAAGCAGCTGCACACCGCGTCCCTCGCCGAGGGGGCTTCCTCCCTGCAGACTATTCAGTTGGACATCTGCCCGACAGTCACCGCAAACATTGAGGGGGTGGATCCCAGGGAACGGATTCTGCTTGGCGTCAAGTATGGCGTTGCCGTGTTGAATCGCAAAACAGGCAAGTATGAGATGCAGCGGGGGTTTAAGGAGCCGCCAAACGAGCGACTTCGAAGCAACGACGGCGCGGCTGATCCTCAAGGGAGGTTCTGGCTCGGGAGCATGACGGACTTTGGCTTGGGCGAGTTTCAGCCCGAAGGTAAGTCACGGTTTCTCCCATCGCAGCCGGGCCTTGTCTTAGACCTGGACCGGCATTAATGAATCAGTTTGCTCACTTCGCGATGCAACGTAGGCTCACTCTTCTGTTTCACCAACACCGGCCGCGAAGAGGTTCTCGCGGGCCTCACCATCCCCAACTCGGTTGGCTGGTCTCCGGACAACCGGACCATGTACTTCACGCACTCCAAGGCCCGCCAGATATTTGCTTGGGACTACGACATCTCCTCCGGGGCCTTGTCCAACAAGCGCCTCTTCTACCAACACCCCAAGCACGGCGAACCTGACGGCTTCCGCATCGACGTCGACGGCAACCTATGGACCGCCGTGTACGGCGAGAGCCGAGTGCTCAAGATCAACCGGCAGGGCCAGATGATCGGCCAGGTGAAACTGCCGACGAGGAACATTACGTGCGTGCAGTTTGCGGGGACGGAGCTGGTCATCACATCGGCTGCGGACGAGGCGGCTGATGCGGACGCAGGCAGCCGAGAGCTCGGCGGCGCCGTTTTCAAGCTGGACGTGGGCACACGGGGGCTGGACTTGTTCAACGTCAGGATGTAGGCTAGGATGTCTTGCACGAGTACAGGCGCAAGGATGTGGCATGCGGTGCTTGACTCGTGCAACGAGGACATCCGACTCTTGAGTTCAAGTCACGCATTCGAAGAGTGCCGTGCCGTAAGTTCAAGTCATGCATTCGAAGAGTGCCGTGCCGTAAGTTCAAGTCATGCATTCAAAGAGCACCGTAAGTTCAAGTCACGCAATCAAAGAGTGCCGTGAGTTCAAGTCATGCATTGAGAGACTGCCGTGAGTTCAAGTCATACGTTCGAAGAGCACCGTGAACCGACTATTCGGGCCAGCCGCATATACTAGTTCGGAGCACGGAGCAAAGGGCCTTTCACGACGGGCCGCTGTCTCAGCCCGGACCGTGTCTCTACGAACGACGCTGCTCGGATGCCGCCATGCCGCCATTGATTCCCGTTCTGCCCACGTTGCGGCTGCAGGGTTTCCGAGTGACATGTCCCGCCCCAGCCTCCTGGGACGACGAGGCACACCGCGAGTCTCACCGTCGGTGACGGGTCCGCTAACCCCTGCTGGCCTCGACATCACAATGTGGACATCAGGTCCGCATGTCCATGCTTGTATATGTCTTGTCCTGTCCTGTACTTTGTCGGTACGAGTACTGCGTAGTCCGTCCCCCGCCGCCATGCGAAGCCACTGCTGGTCAACGACCCCGGCTCTTGGGGACCCTGGGGCCGCTACGCAGGGGCAAACACAACCGCCCCAGACAAGCCACCCGTGCCAGCTGCCAACCCCAGCCAGAGTCCGTCCAGCCGGAGCCAACGGCAGAAAACGGTTCATGCGGTTCTCACCGCCGCCTCACCGCTACCCGCCCATGCCGCCCAAGAGGCGTCCAGTCCGGTGGCCGACTGCGGCGCCGGGAGACACTGAAACGCGAGACACCAGACCAAAGGAAGGAAAGCAAAAATTGGGGCGGACCCCGGCGTCTCCATGCGCGGCACTAGGAACGCTCGGGACGTGCATCCGGCGCGGGGCGGCACCGCAGGGTACCGGGTGCGAGGTGTTTGTGCCATGCATATGACGGATGCTCCTTGCCCGGGGCTCTTTTGGTGATGGCATCGCGAATTCGGCGTTCCTGCCGGTCGGTCCGGCCTCACCGCTCGGCCGGTACCTCGCGGCTGACTGAAGCCTGTACGCTTGCTTGCCAGCTGTCCCATCGTGGCAGGGCAAGGCGGGCTCAGCTTTGCCGTGCAGGCCCCCTGCCTCACTGCGGACGCAGCGCGTACATGCGCACAGGGAAGAGCTCCTTTGGCATGGCTTTTTGGAGCTCCGTCTTGACAATCTTGAGGCCTGCCTGCTGGAAGATTTGGCGGAACTTTTCGTCTTGCCTGGATTGGAGCTGTCAGTGTGCCTCGTCCCTCTCGCGAGTCAGTCCTGGGCGACTCACCGCGTCACGCTGCTGTCCACCTCGTCGTATATGTCCCTGCCACTCGTCGACATATTCTCCTTGACGACGATGAGGCTCTTGTCGTCAGCCATGCGGGCCGTGCACCGCTGCAGGTACTGCACCAGCTGCTCGTCCTTGAGGTGGCCCAAGCACCACTGGTTCCAGATGAGGTCGTAACGCGCACGATCCTCATCTTCATCGGCTTCTTCACCGGTCGCAGCCGGCGCCGAAGGTGTGCTCCACTCCTCGAGGCCAACATTGTAGACCCTGCCGACGCCGTGCTTGCCCGCCAGGGCGTCTGTGAACTTGGCAATGGGCTCCACCACGTCCACCGTGTCGGCGATGGTGAGCAGCAGGCCCTCGGTAACCCTGCCGATGCTGCGGGACAGACGAGGTGCGTTAGCGATGTGCGACCCTTGTAAACGCACCGGGGCTGGAGAGAAAAGCACGGCATGGCGGTGAGCGAAGAAGAGCGGGCCTCAACCGCGAGCCAAGCTCGATATACGGCCACGAGCCCACCTCTGACCCGGTCTCTCGCCGTTGACTTCCTCTCATATATGCGTCGCGTCCGGATGAGAGAGATACACCAGACAAAAGAAATGGAAGAAGAAGAGAGAAGAAAACCTACCCGGCTCCGCCCTCTAGAACGCGAGTCAAGGACCTCAGCCCAGCCTTGTCGCGCCCAATGCCCAGCTTGGCCAGGAACGCGCGCGAGCCCTGCAGGTCGATCTTGGACACGGCGGGGATTCCGCCCAGCATGCCGTTGACATCAGCGTCGATGCCCTGCCAGTAGGCCCGGCCGGCGCGCGCGCTGATGTACGAGTCTGGCGCTGTCATTTCGAGCGGCAGGCCTTTCTTTGAGACCCGCCGGAGAGGAGTTGAAGCGTGTTCTGGGCAAGGGACGTTTTGCCCCGGCGAAACAGGCTAGGTTGAGCGGCGCTGCAAGTTGTGTCGGTGGTGAGGAGGGAGAAGGGCTGAGTGAGATAATAATTGAGTGATGGAGCCGCGACTTGTGGGACATGGAGCGGGACGTCTCCAAAGCGGAGCTAATTGATGGCTCCGTCTCAGTCAGTTTCCCTCCAAGCCCTCAACACCAAACATGAACTCCTAGGGAGCCGCTGGCGGTAAATTTCGGAGACAATGCTTTACTAGCGAGATACTTATTGCTCGGGCTACTTTACTTCTAAAATAGAGTAAAAAAGTCCCTCTGCTTATTACATTAAGGACCTTTGCCGCAAAGCTAACGATTTAGTTATACTACACGCACTAAATGACGGCCGTCTCGATACTCATCGCAGGGAAGTTTGTCTTCCCCCACTGCGCGAGCTAAGGTCTTCTCTTTCATTTCTTGGCCATATCCTCGAGCAAGCCCAATGCGGCGGAAGACCGGTCCTTCTCGATTGATCAATTCTAATATAATGATGCAAATGGTCCCTTCGTTTTCTGGTCGCCATGCTGCTGGCATGCAAAACAAGGTAGCGTCTTCGTTCTGTTTGTCGAAATCTTGATGGGAAAAATCGAGCCATACAGATGGTTGAGGCATACCAGATTCGTTCGGGGTGGTAACCTTTGCGCCATTAACAACCATTACCCAGGCGCTGATGATAAACTCAGTAGAAGAACGCGAAAGCTCCAGCTGCTTCAGGACTCCCCATAAACGCAACCACCCGCTTCGGAGTAATCCGGTTTTATCGCTCGTTGCATATTCCAGCTCTACGTTCTCCACTGCAATGAAAATATCTGTGGCTTCACCATTGGGCAATCCAGGACTGATGAGACCATCCACTGCTGCCCATGACCAGCTGGGGGCACGGTATATCCCGAGCTTTGATCTGTGGCCGACCACTGACCACAGTAGTTCACGTTCTAAAAACCGCCGCCACATACCGGCGACATACTCATCCTCCATAACAAGCCTCATTTCCTTCACGATAGCGGAAATGGCGACGAGTTTATCCTGGGGGAACGTCAGATCGCATTCGTTGTAGGCGCGGACGATACTAGCCCAATGGAAATATAGCGCAAGAGGCTCGTCAGTTCTAAGGCGCAGAGCATCCGTAAGAGAAGGTGGTTGATATTGCGGAACATATGAGGACACCTCGAATGGTAGGGATTCCGGGTAGATTGCGGCGCATCGTTTCTCTCGGCATTCCCAAAGCATCTCTCGCTCGCCAAAGTAGAGGATGCGAGTAGACAAGAGTCTTTCCTGCATGACCCACGCTCTAGTATTGACTAGAGCAGTATTGACCTCAGTGTGCCAATACTTTTTGTCAAAGACAAGGTATGGAGCGTTATGGCCATCAATATGGAGGTCAGCTATCTCTGGGCGCAGGCAGTCCGTATTCCGGGTGCAGAATAAGGAGTGGTGGTAATCGGGTGCGTGTGTGGCGGAAATATTGCAAAAGGCGTTCGAATAGACCTTGTTCATTAATGCCGACTCATATTTCCAATCGACAAAGTCATCCCCTTTCTGTATGATACAGAGAGAGTCGATCCATAAATATTCGATACCCAAATGATGTGTAATGAACATCGCGTCCTGATATAAGCGCGGCATATCTTTCAAGGGAATTCCATTAAGCAGTTGAGTGTAATTGTCCGTCTTGAGGCTTAAGCATTCGACAGTACCCCAGCAATGGCTAAGTGTCATGTACGGTCCACGAAGTCTCATAGCCTTTGCCTCCACAAGCCGACAGAGTGGCGCTGAACTTGCCGACGGTCCCCAGTGAAGGAGTCGTGTGGGATACCACTGCACCTCTGGTAAAGCATGATTGCAGCGATCATGCTTCATCGCACAGTTCGTAATCCATCGTTTTGCAAGAGAAAGCGTTGCGGTAGACTTTGTATTCGAAGGTATTGTGATATGGACAGCCTCTGACTTGAGATCTTTTAAATTCATTAGTTTTCAGGTAATTTCCTACAGCGCCAGCCATCCATGGCCAAATGGCCCCAAAGGAAGGCGAAAATACCAGTGTGTCTGCGTATGGGTGCCAAGTGCGAGGGGTGGGGGGATTCAGGAGATATCAGAGGCAAAACGTACTGTGCCAGCGTGATTATGTGTGAGATCATCGTACCTTCTTGAGGCTGGATCTTAAAAGCTGTACCGAGCGAGCCCCGTCTAAGTGATCCTAAAACTGCTTTCGTATTGACTTCAAGCTGCAATTGAAAGCATCCAGGTGGCTCGTTCCAGTCAAGCAAGGCAATCGTTGTAATAGATGTTTCCAAGGACTCTGCTGGTGCGCAATGCAGCGAATTTCCGCGATCGCCAGTGTTATGCTTTCCACCTTCGCCTGAGGCAGGATCGAGACGTCGCTCATCATGTGTTAGAGTGGCCCAGAGCCTATTGCATAAATAACACCCCGCTTCAACCGATTTCCTCAGACTGTCGCAGCTTCTGTGATGGCTTTGCTCTCTCCTCCATTCACCGGCGCATGGCCGAGACAGTTCCGGCAAGTTAAGCAAATCATCTCAATGAAGAAATAGAGGGTTTGGTCGAATGCACGGGATCGTAAAGGCACAGTTTCATAATACCAGTCCGCAGGACTACAAGCCGACTGATCGCAAGTGAAAGACTCTGGCTCGAGGGGAGAGTGGGAAAGGGAGTCTGACTTGGATCAGGGCGGGGTAAATTCGTCAGCCTAGAGCTCCGTACGATCTGGATGCGACGCGACTATTAATAGATTTGGTATGCCTTAGAACGCAGCGTCAACTCAGCTGGTTCTCAACTCTGTGCAGCAGCAAGGTCGAAAGGCAAAATGTTTTCTCTGTGTCCAATAATCCTATTTCACAAGTCCTCAACTTAAAGACGCAACAAGCCGGTTTCGTTTGCTTTCAGGCCCACGATGGTCCAATTTCCAGGTCTTGGGTTCCATCAATCTTGTGTGCTCGTCGACTCATCTCCCTTGAGATCAGTGTTTATCACTAGGTCGTCCTGGTACCTCATGTGAACCACAATCGTCAAGCCCTCAATCTCAACACCACCGTCCTTGCCACATGGGTCTAAGTTCGCGCCAACTCCCTTGTCCTTTCGAGCCGGCTGTTCGTCCCCCTGAGGACTATCTTTCTTGTCAAGCGACTTCAGCTCATCTTTAGACTCCTCAATCTCCGAGGTGAGATCCATGTACAGGTCTCTCCATGCGCACGCGTGGTCGTCAAGAGCCGAGCCTTCTGCAACGTTTCCTTTTCCGTGCACATTCTGCGGTGTTCTACCTGGTGAGCTGAAGCCCTTGATTGGCGTGCGAGGTAATTGCTCTGACATCCTTAAGCGATCCCTCAGTTTCTCTTCTGCTTGTTTTCGCAACAGAGAATGCTCTATCTGCCTTACACTGAGCCTTGATGATGTTGCCACATCACTGCATTCGAGTTGATCTGGCGGCGTCTTGACTTGCGAAGTGTCTTGATGGCTGTCTCCTCGCAAGGCTTTACCATTTTCAAGCGGCGAGCACATTGGGCTTGGGTCACAGAAAGAACAAACGTTGGGTCTCTTCTCTGACCCAGTCCAAGGCGCATCATTGACTTTGGTCAAGAGCTGCCGCCATTGTGATGCCGGTGTCGATGGCGTAATGATGTTTATGGACGAGTCTTGGCTTCTATCGCTCTCCTTTCCCCCTAAAATTCTCCCATCCGGAGATCCTAGGGCCTCGTCTGTCTTTCGAAGGTCATCAACCTTCTTCGGAGTCTTTCTCAAACAGTTGCGGCTCCATTCAACCGACTCTGGCGTCTGTGCAGGTCTCTCGGCCTCGGACCTGTCCACTCTTCGGAGGCAGGGCCATGGATCGGGCTTTGGATCGGAGCTTTGCGATGGCTGACAAAGAGTCGTACCCTGTCGGTGACGACGATACCCGCTCATACTTGGAATGTCTCGGTTTGTAGCGCCGGCAGCTAAGGATGCAACCTGTGGCGATTGCAATGCGCTACTTGGCCTGGGAGACTGCGCCAATGATGCAATGGATTTTTCCAACGATTTGTTTCTTTCTCTTTGTGAGAAATGCGCTTCCAACAAGCCCTTCGGGTCCTTCTCAGCGGAACTTTGATAAGGTGCATTCGAATGCGGTATAGGCAGCAGCAGCGAGATCTTGGTTCTCTCAGGTTGTGAAGTGCCTTCAGGTTCCTTAAGACTCTGATCATGGCGCGACCCTGAGCTTAAAGAGGACGAATGAATCGTAGTTTTTTTGTCGAGCTTATGTTTGGTGACCGGCATCTGTGAGCTCAGCGTTTCGTAACAAGCATGGTCTAGAGCGGATCCAGGGGAAAGACTTTCACAGACAAGGACGTCGTCTGCTTCACGGCGACGGGGTTTTAGAGGCGATAGCGCAGGCATAGTAGACTCTATCCGTGGATTGGACCTCCTTGACAGTCTTCTGCCTGAAGTCTGCTCGTCTTGTTCGAGAGAGTGCGTAGGCGATTGTCTTCTGGATATAGCATTGCTGGATTGCAGACTTATCGCAGACATGCTCAAAAAGTCTTCATCGGATCCGCTGCTGTGATAGGGCTCCTCCGACGGACTCGTAAGATATCTCATGGCTTGCCGTGAGATATGCCATTTCTCAGCTTGACGACGGAGCTCATTAACGTTGCGCCGCGATCCCTCTCTTAAAGGTTCATCGTTATCATTTCTCTGGTCCAATTCATCACCTGACGCTTGCCTAGCAAGACCACGGCGCGCGATGCAACAAATAGAATGTGGCGCGAGAGGGAAATCGACGTCACCAACTGCGCAACTCAAGTGACAATTCATCTCTTGACCTTCAAAAGAGTTCGATGGCCTGTTTATGGATCGTCGGGCCAAGCAGTCCGACAAACGTCGAGGCTTTTCTGTTCGTGCCTTTTCGGTGAATGTCTGAGGAGGAGACGCTGGATTTTTGGTGGATAGCTCTGCCTTGACGAAGGGTGTTTCGTTATCCGCAGTCACGAATCGGTCACTTGAGGTTGACGGTGAAGTCGGCACCCTCACGTCGACGTCCACATCCAACGGCTCTCCTGGTTTCTCGCAAACGCCATGCTGTCCGTTGACCGACGGAGATGGGGAATGGCTGACATATTCATCTTCAGGCCCCAACAAATCTGGGAGGTTGGGATCACATGGTGCTGCTCGGTCAGGACATGCCTCTTGCCAAGTCAGTTGGCGGTCGTCAGCCCTTGAACAGCTTCTCTGGCGGCGCCACGACAACATCCCGCTTTCCATTGCAGAAGCATGAGAAGGGGACGCGCCCGTCTCTGGTATTTGAGTTGCGCATTTAAAACAGAAGTCATGTCCGCATTTCGAGCACCGTTCCTTCAGGGGGAGGCTTTTGCCACAGGCGTGGCATATCTGCAATATGTTTGTTGGAGAGTCTGGACGCAGCTTCTCTGCCGATAACCAGTCTCGCGTTGAAAGCTCGAGAAGGTCAAGCATGGTCGGAGCATCCTGCTGCCCGCCAGTCGCGATCGCGAAAGACTTTCGTCCCGGGAAAGTAGTGGGACCAATTGATTGTGAAGGGTCAAGGACGGAGTTGTCTTGGGCAGGCTCCGGAGCTAGAGTGTCCCTTTTCTCCGCGAACTCTGAGGATCTGCAATACTGGCACGTCAGATCATTCAGACCTTATCCGGCAGCTGGATGATCTAACCTCGAGCTTCTCAATCGTAGCTTTGTTGTAAACGGATCAGAAGACATTGCCAGGTCTTTCCCATCGACACCATCGTCCTCATCGTGCTGCCTCCTTGCCAACTTCAAGCCCGAAGGTAAATCCTCGCGGGCTAATGTCGCCGCTTCCGCTAGAGCTGCATCCCGCGGTGCGAGACTGGCAAGGCTGCTGTCTGCTCGATGCCCGTAACCAATCTTGGCATCGTCGCGCACTTCGTCCGGCCGTTGCTTACCAGTCAAGTTCTCGTTCGCGATAGACGTGAGCTGACGGATTCGGGCAGCAACTAGTCCTGATGGCACGGATTTCGACGTTCGTATTCCCCGGTTGCGTAATGATAACATGCTCCTGTCGGGCGGCTTGGGTCTGTTAGTGAAGCCGTACGCCATGTCTCTGGATGACGAGAGGAATGCTGATGGACAGATAAGAACGATGATACTAGTGCTGCCAGTGCTGTCTGGGCATAAAACATTGGTTTGCAAAGCGGATCGTTAGGAGAGGATGCGGAAGCTGGTGTAGGAAAAATAACATAGAAGACGTTGCCAAAGGAGAAGACTCGGCTCCGAGGAGCGTTGGGCAGGAACGACGCTTGTAATCGAAGAGCGCGCCCCACGATACTTTCAGTCTGCGGAATGCACGGGACGGGCAGAAAGCTGCGCACAAGGCAGGTAGGCATCTAACACACCACAACTGGTATCAATTGTCACGGCTTGGTGCTAAGATGGGTAAGAAATTTTGATGTACAGGGACCTCCAACACAAGCAACATGGTCTATTTCACATGAGCAGCCAGAGTCTCAAGGACCTACGTGTCGCGTTAGCAATTGTCAGCAAGAGGCATATCCATTGCGCCGACGTACCTCCAGCTCAATCTTGGCCTCGGCGATATCCTGCTCGCTGCCGTTGCCGTTGGCAACCTTCTGAGCCTCGGCGATTTGGGATCGGACGGCATCGGCGCTGAAATCCTCGAGGGGGTAGCCCTCCACGGCGTTGATGCTCATGGCGGAGCCGGGCTGGACGGTCGCGAATCCACCAGACACTGCATACCTTGTCAGCATATCGTGCCCGGGTATATATCCCGTCGCAGGGACTGGGTGACGTACGGAAGAACTGCTTGGCACCGCCGCTCTCCTCAATGATCTCAACGATGCCGGGCTTGAGCTGCTCGATCGAGGGGACGTGGTTGGCAAGGACACCCATTTCGCCGGACTCGGCGGCGATGTTGACCTGGACAACATCCTGGGACTTGTAGATGGACTGCGGTTGCGGCAATTAGCTCGGCTGCATCAATCGTCGCGCGACGGGGGCCGGCAGCCCAATTGTATCTCGGGCTATCGTGTTTCGGTCGCTTCCAAGGATCCTGCATACCTGATGAGGCAGAGACATGCTCAGCTTGATCTGGAGGAGAGGTCAGTCTACATCCCCGCGAAGCGCACATAGCCGAAGGGGAAGTCCTTGCCTTGTCAGGGACGGCCTCAGCGTAGGTCCTCCGCTGGGCGACAGCCCGCATGGCAGCGGGGCGAGCACGAACGGCCGCGCGGGCGAGGCGGAGGGAGTTCATGGTGAATTGAGGGGGGTGATTGGGTTGATGCGTGAACGTGAAGCTCAAATGAGGCCGTTGTCACGAATCTTTGTCGGACACCAGTCCGTGACTCGGCTAGCGGGAAAATCCGACCGAAGTTAAGTCACATGACTCTGCACGTGATGCGACTTCAACATTGAGAGGCACTAGGTACTTCGTACCTACACCACAAGCAACGTGCAACATAACAAAAACTTGGCCTCGCGATTTTTCGGCGTTTTCATGGACTGCACTATTCTACAAAATATGAAGCAATGAAGGCCCAAAGCTGGCGCTCGCCTTTCAGTCCCATTTTCTGAATAACCACGTACCATCACGAAGCAACAGCTGCCGATGAGCCGAAGTCAACACCACCAGATTCAATCGGCAATTGTCTATCCGTCTCAGCCCCAGTATTGAACAAAGCGTGTGATGCCGGGCTGAATGCCGATGCATTTAAAACGGCATCTTGCTTCCGCTCCCGCTCCCGTCGCTGAAATTCCCATCTGGTTCAATGCCGTGGCTGAGCCCACGTGTGGTTTTCATGCACCTACCACCACACCCTTCGATGGACAAGCCGATATTGCCGTCGCGATCACCACAGCGGTATATTGCCACGTTGCTACGGCTGTAGCTACACCGGAAGGTCGGAACTTTGGCTACCCATCGACTTAATTGGCCGCGGTCACCATCTGCATCGATCATGGACTACCCTACAGGGCCGTGATTCAAAGGCACGCAGAGAGGGACCTTCGTAAGAAGTGTAGTTGCTTGGGATATCCAGACCGCCCAATATCTGCCAGGTGCCATAAACCCCCATTTCCCATTACTTCTTCTCTCAAATCCGGTTCTAGCATGCGGGCGTGCATCTACGAGTGTGACTGGGCGACTTGTCGGAACGCGGCTCATTACGCCGGTTGCGACTCTCGCAACATTTCGCAGCAGATGGCACGAGATCATCTGCTCAACCCCGCCGGCTCAAATTGGCTCAAAAACAAGCAGGGCCAGATCGTGACCTTGGTGCTCCGAGAAGGATGCTGATGCAGAGTGAAGTAACACATCTGATTTCCCGGACGATCGCAAGTTGATACGCTGGGCTGGCCCAAACGCTTATAATCATGCCGTGTCCGCGGGCAAGAGGCGGTGACAAGCCAGTTTATCGCGATGCCCGATAGACGCTGTGCAACCGGCATCATCTAATACCTACATGGCCAGATGAGTGTACTGCCAGCCGTCTTGCCAAATTTCAGAGCGTTCGTGCATCGCAGGGTTTGCCCGTAGTCCGCGTGGTGGGCCGTCAAACATTATACCGCTAATAGCGGACCGCCCGCGGGCTAGCAAATTATCGTGAAGCTAATTATAACACGTGTGAAGGCGGCGTTTTCCAACTTAATTTTTTCTTCAAATTTTCCCTTCCCGTGCCAATTGCAAATAAGATCCGTGGGTCTTGGCTAAGGTAACCTCATTTCTTTCCCGCGAAAGCCACAAATCGTCGAAAAGCGGCTGTCATCGGTTACTGAGAAGCCGAACGTAATCTGAGCGCCCAGTCCGTACTCGTACGAGTTGTAGGGCTGGTACCGCACTGGGTCTAAAACGGGGCTCACTGGTCATGGCGAGGGTCTTCCCGAAGTGTCTCTTGGCAGTGTCTCTTGGCATAGCATAGCATTGGGGCCTGCGGTTTTCGCACGTCGTGACTGCGAGCATTGTCACTTGGCATACCGGGCATGGCGTGTCGTCGTGGATATGGCCAGCTCATCACGCGCTCACGGGCATGAGCCGAGGGCGCTTGCTGAGTTGTCGCCCACGTCGTAATGGCAGCGGCCAAGGGCCCAGAACATCCTTGTTGCAAGCCGTGGGATCACCCTCACCAACCCCCCGTGGAAGCGAGCCGCGGTGTATCGCATCTGACACCCAATTCCCCTCTCCACAGTCCAATCCGGACCATCCACCCCAGAATCTACTCTGGCCACCTCCGCCGCGTGCCAGATGGCTTAGCCTTCACCGCCGGTTTGACAGACGACGAACCAATCCGTCGCTGTTGTCATGCAGCGCCGCTTGGACGAACCCAGTAGTCCGGGGCCGGCTGCCGATCAGGGTGTTAAGCAGCGCGAGATGCCTCCTACGGAATCAACCACGCCACTCCGCGCGTACACACTCTGCAGTAGCTACGCTTGCTCGGCATACTAGATCAGACCAGCCCCTTACTTCCCCGCATTCGTGCCGCATGGATGGTGTTGGATGCGAAGGAGATGAGCTAGGATTGGCAACACGCAGCATCGTATTTCTCATACGCGCTGAAGCCGCGTCGCAAAATGTACGGACCTGGGACTCTGTTCACATGATGCGGGGACTGCCATCCATACCTACCTAATCAATGATCATTGAGAAGGGTTAATGATGCGAGCGCCACTCCGTATTCCTTGCCGTCTGCGAAGTAAATATGAGGCGATCAAGTGCTCTATAGTTCTCGTATTACGAAGTGATGGAAGTTTGCGCCGGGGGCTGTGCCTTCGTAGAAAAATCGCAGATTGTCACTTGCATCATTGACCCGTCATGATCTACGAGTGCTCGTACCGTCAGATTAGGGGTCTCTGACCAGACCCTGGGATCGGAAGCGCCTTGCAATCCAGCTCACGCCGCTGGTGATCAGTGTGTAGATCTCAACCCACTTGCTGTCGTACTTGGTGCAGGTAAGCCCAGCTCCATTCGGCGTCACAGTCGCATGATGCACCTCGGGGAGACAAATGCATGGCCCGTGCAAGTGACAGGCAACCCATTGGACAGCCACTGCACGAGCTTCCATGGCTGGTTTCACGACCAGCGCGTCGTCATCTCGCAGCAGTGCAGGCAAATGCGGCGTTCGCATGGTTTGCCGAGGCTCCGTACTATCTTTGATACGTGATGGAATCTGCGTCGACGGAGGTTTTGGCTTCGACTTCACAGCCGCACGTTTGCCGCGAACGAGCTGTCATGCCTTCACATTGTGTTCCTTGTCCGCCGCTGCCGGCTTCAAAGAATTACTCGGAAGGACATCATCCGCAACTTGTGCCTCTTTCAGAGGTCGCACAGCGCCAGGCAGCACCACTTGGAGAGTCGCGACCTGGCCATCTGCAGCATGCTGCACGCATGTCTCCCTCCCTGCAGGTTCCCCCCCCACGCTGACCATGGCCATGCAAGCCGTCAATGCAGCTGGCCGCAACTGCTGCTGGTGGTATTCAATAAATAGCTTACCTACGGGTCAACGACCACGGCTGCCTCGCCCGCGGGAGGACCTTGTCGGCCGGATGAGGGCAAGTGGCCAGCTCAAGGGCTTGGATCGGCCACGGGCCCCGAGCTAGACGGGCGTCAGAAGCACGGCTGAAATGACATGATGACAGAGGCGCATTTGACCGCCGCTTCAGGATATGCCTCATACCGACTTAGCCGTCACGTAGCGTTCGAGAAGGCCAGGCCTGGACCTGGCCGCTCGTTTCGAAGGAAGCCAAAGTGGTGGCGCCGTGAAAGCCACGACACGACAGATCAACGGGGCGGGCTGTTAATTAGCCTAGACAAGATACGAAACACGGGCAGATCGCTGCTGAAGGTGGCAGAGAGCGACAAAGATGGACAGTCAGCAGCCCGAGTGGTTCAATCCCTACGGAGTACTGTAATAATACCACGTCGGCCGATCAGTCTGTCTCTGGTATCCACGGTTGCCATCGCAGCCCACGAGACGTGGCAGACAGCATCAGCGAGATGTGAGCGAAGGTACTGGGCAGGCAGGCTGGGATAAGCTAGTCTCAGGCGACTTGCATGCCTGCGCCATGCGCCTGGCTGTCCGCAGAGAGGGGGGAAAATAAACAAAGGGAGGGACTGCGGTGCCGTTTCATGGGTGAGCGCTGCGGTGGATCTGCGCGAAGCAACCGAGGTGGCTCGGGTGGGCGCAGGGCCCCAACAATGCTGCTGAGTGAGCCCCGAGAGTCAGACCGCCTGCAACGTGTGGCGGCTGGCTTGAGCACCACCAAAAGGCCCGAGGTGCAGCACCGGCTGCCGGAGGGGGATGGTGGTGGCATCCCACAGTGCCGCAGGACAGTGCGCTCTTGACTCGGCCGCATTCGGCTCGCGTGGTGGCTTTGGCGCCCGGTGCGTTCCGACCACTGCTCGCACTATCCGTCGCCATACTCGGCCTATGGCGACAGCCAGTGGCCTTGGGCGCGCGCCTCGCTGCGCACTGTGCAGGCAGACCGCCGCATGCTTCCGACTGGCGGTCGCTCCACCGCCAGCGCAGCAAATTTCGCCATCGGACAGCCCGCGCTACCGCTACGAGTACGGCACCGCAACTCGCGCCAGCGCCCCAGCCGCGCCGCATTGCGTGGCCGGCCCTTGTACCGCCGCCGTACCCAGCCGGCAGCGCTGGCGGGCAGCACAGGCCGTCGCCCTGGTCATGAGCCCCTCTCATCTCCAGTCTTGGTGCCGCCCATGCTGCCATGCCGGCCAGGAATCAGCATGCAGGGCTCTCCCGCCAATGGCTCCTTTCAGTAAACAGTGGCTCCCCTCCCACCGTCCGCCTCTGCTGCCCCCCACTGTCTTGGTAAACGCTCGCTCCTCGCTCCCTCGCGCCTCCCCACTGTTCAAGAAAAGAGGGCGAGAGCGCTTTTTCGCCATTTTCGTCCCACCCGCCAATATATTCCTCGCGCAGCCCAAATTACCCTCCTCCTTCCTCCTCCTCAAACACGGCTGGACCTCTGTCTGCTCGACGGCTTCGTTGCGTCTTGTCTTCAGTTGAGGCTTGCCTGGCGGGTCGCCTGCCTTCCTGCGAACCGCAGCAGTGGGAGCCGCAGCGCTGACAGTCGTCATACATCCATCAGTTGCTGCGCATTACACATCCCAGCGCCCACGCCACCCGACACGGACGTCATCCTGGGAACCTGCCAAGCACGGCCGCCGCGGCTTTCATTGCCTTGGACCCTTGGGCAATCCATCAGACCCCGGCAGTCTTTTTATTCGTCGTACAAGACTCTTGGCCATTGACGCAGGTGCTCCTTTGACCGGCCGTCGACTTGACGTGTTATACTTGCTTTCGCCTCGCCCACGAAACCTTTTGTCATCTCCTTCAGCACCCGACAATGACGGCCCCCCAGTTATAACAAGACTGTCCTCAGGGACACCCGAACACAACAGCACAAGACTCCTTGACCAGTCCTGGCTTGCGCTGGCTTGCAGGCTTCGTCTGAGCAACATACACAACTGGCTCAATCGCCCTTCGCGCGACTCCTCGAAGCTCCATCTATACATGACCCAGCAACGGCTTGTGCTGCTTCGTGCTTCAATTGCTTAGCACTCAACCCACTCGATACTCGTTGCCGCTGCCCTCACGTGGCGACACACGCACATCTCACATAACCGAAACCATGACTGTACTCCCTCCTACATCGGTGGCCCCCGAATGGGTGTCATCTGCTCTGGAAGACACAGAGGAGCTCGACGAGCCACCAGAGCTGAGACTCCATCACCCGACTCCAAACAAGTTCCAGAGGACAGCCGTTCGCCGACCCATCGACCAGCCATCCTTACTCACCAAGGCGATCCTGGGACAATCGGACGATGACAGCCACGAATGCACCACCTCCATCTTGGTCAATAGCCAACGTCGTCGCTCTATGGCCAGCAATGTCAGCGTGGCATCCACAGCTGATCTTACCAGCGACACTGGGTTGACCAGCCCCTGTCGCACCAACACCCCGAGCCCGCCTATCCCGGAGATGGCCGCGCTGCGGCTGCATTCCGAGGTTCATGACAGCAAGAATGCCCCTCTAAACGGCGCCAGCAGGGCACAAGAACACGCCAAGGAAGCTCCGAGAAAACGTTGTATTCAGTTTGCATGCGCGGCGAAGCCTATGGTCCAAGAACAGGCTGCTCCTCGCGCTGCGGCAATGGTCAGGACGCCTTCGGCAGACGAAGCGCCGCGACGACCTTGCATCAAGTTTGCGTGCCCTACTCGCGCCGCGTCCACACAGAACACACCTCCGAAACCCCCCCAGGCCGCCAAGTCTGGACCTGTCAGCAATCCCGAATCTCCTTCGACGCCAAAGAAGTCGTCCTTCCTCTCTGCGGCGGCCACCACATCGCCTCGTCTGTCTGTCAGACGACTGTCTGACAAGACCACGTTTACACGGCCAAACTATCTTCGCGCGAATTCCACAGAGCTCGTCAAAGATGGGTCTCAATTCCACGAGTTTGCCAGCGGCATGGCGCGTGAGGAAGATTGGATCCGACAAGAGAATCCGGCCATAATGACAAAGCTCACCATATACGATACTCTCGTCAAGGAAAACCATATCCGCCGCTTGGGAGCCGAAGCCGAAGAGGAGGCCGAGCAGGAAGACGCGGAGGCTGAAGCTGCCATGGTTGATGATGAGGACGACGACGGTGATGACGACCTGGACGATGCTGATGACGACGACGAAGAGGGAGACGAGGACGAGGACGAGGACGATGAGTCTGATGGCTATTACACTGACGAAGAGACCGGCTTTGCTGAGTCAGACGACGATGACGAGGAAGAGGACGAGAACATGATACTCTGGACCCCCGGCAATGCTTCTGCTGTCCGCCAGATCTCAAGCATGACTCCCGTTCGCCGATCATCAGTTCATGATTTGTTATCGGACTCGTCAGCCGCGACCAACGGCAGCATCCGACGCGCCAAGCCGAGGCGTGTCAAACCACAGTCCGAAGCACCCGACCTCCCCGACAGCACCGACTTCGTTTGTGGAACGCTGGACGAGGACCGACCTCTGGAGGAGGCGTATCTCTCTTGCCTGGCGGCTCGCAGGAACGAGAAGCTGCGTGTCATCCCACAAGACATTGACCCGAGCTTCCCTGCTTCAGACCCCGACAACGACGACGAAGAGGAAATATATAACCCCGTCGCCCACGACAGCGATGGGGATGCCTGGGTGCAGGGTGAGATGGAAGACCTGCATCATGGACAGGATCGATCTCGCAGGAGGAGGAAGAGCGAGCACGCCTCCCCTCGCAAGTACCGCTCACCTGCGCCAAAGCGACATCACTCGCCGCCTCCGAAGCGCACAAGATCGCCGGCACCAAAGATTCGCGCCAGATCCCCGGCTCCGAAGCCCCGGGCCCGATCGCCGAAGCCGCTCTTTGGTCGCCACTCGCCTCGGAGAGCAAGATCGCCTGCCGCACCGAGGGCCATGACCACGCCTACTGGGTCCCCTCGCCAAGGAGCCCACGTGCAGTTCCATCTTGCTGGCAGGCCCAACACGACTCACACCAAGTCCCTTCCTCGTCCAGGTGCCCTCTTCCCTCATATGAGAAAGGAGCGGCACCTCAAGCACCACGTCGATGCCGATGTGCACGTTCGCGGTGCCATCGATATCGTCAAGGGTCTCGAGAGGAAGCGCCAGCGGCGAAAGGAAAAGTTCTACCAGAAGTATTGCAATCGGGCACGCCGCGGACAAGTTCCGGGGCGCAAGCCTCAGCCCGGCCGAGGCGCGGAGCGCATGAAGGAACTAGGCCTACTCATGGCCGGTAAGAAGGATCCGGGCAACTACGTCATTTCGATCTAAAGTGTATTGCACATACAGAAGATCTGAGGCTCGACTCATCTTACGGCGTTTGGTTGCACGAGGCGGCTTGTGATTCCCGAGTACGGAGTTCAACAAGCTCAAGCCACAATATCCCTGTTTTGGCGCAAATGTTTTTTCCCTATCGTTACATAACGACATTACGACTTTCTTCATATATAGATACTTGAAGAGTCCACATAAACTCTTGTACATATCTTTTCTTTATACTTGGTTGGCATACAGGCGAACGAACACACTCGCTGTCAGAGGTACGGGGCGGAAGATTGCAAAGTAGCATTCGCTTGGATACCCTGCATGAGCACTTGAGGTCATAGGCGTTGGTAAGATGGGCCTGCACGGCAATGGATCACACGGCGAAGTGTAGGTAGTTAAGGGGTGTCGAATTGATACTACATCCACAGCATCCACGTTCTGTGCTGCATATCATCCAAGTGTGATTGTGAGCTATGGGCAGCTTGCTGAGGGCTTTGTGAGACCTTGTGTTGAGCGACAGACTTTTTAACGGCGATTTAAGTATATGAAATCGTAGAAGACAGCTTGTCACGTTGCTGTGCGTCTCTCATCGGATCGGGACGCACGTCCACTCTCGTGGCGTGTTATGCAGCGGATTTACAAGTTGCGCCACGCCACCGGGCCCGAAGTGGCGCCGCTTGATGCCTGAGACACGAGGCATGAAGACGGACCAACACGCTACGTACTCACTCTTCCTGCCACATTGGACAATTCCAGGACAGAGGCTACGACCCTTACGCAGCATCAAACGCATCCTCAGACTCACGATTAACGAACCACGCGGACCGGGACGAGCATAGATTTTCCTTCGACTCGACGCGGACCCTCGAGTTAATACAGGTCAACATGTGGATTGTCAACTGGTGTATGTTTGGCCACGAACTCAATCGCGCGATAGGGCAATTTGGCTGACACGTGCTGCCGACAGTCTACGATGTGCTCTCGTCCCTGGGGCTGCTGAACAAGCACGCGAAGCTGCTGTTCCTCGGTCTTGACAACGCTGGAAAGACGACGCTGCTGCACATGCTCAAGGTATGATGCGGTCGACCCCGAGCGGATTGGATTTCGGCGCTCGAACGTTCAAGCAAAAATGGTCGCGGCTGGGAGCACGATGCTGACATGTGGCATTCTTAGAACGATCGAGTCGCCATTCTGCAGCCTACTCTCCACCCAAGTGAGTGCAGCCTTTCCGCGCCCCTGTCTTGGGGCTAGAAACGGCACAGCTTCTAACCTCTTGCAGCGTCCGAGGAGCTTGCCATCGGCAATGTGCGATTCACCACCTTTGATCTAGGTGGCCATCAGCAGGGTACGTAATCCTTGGTCTGGGTGTGACGAGAAGCACCCCACGACTGACACGTCGATGCTTAGCTCGCCGCATCTGGAGAGACTACTTCCCCGAGGTCAACGGTGTCGTCTTCCTCATCGACGCCAAAGACCACGAGCGATTCCCCGAGGCCAAGGCCGAGCTCGATGCCCTCCTGTCGATGGAGGAGCTGTCCAAGGTGCCTTTTGTCATCCTGGGCAACAAGATCGACCACCCGGACGCCGTCTCCGAGGACGAGCTGCGACACCAGCTCGGCATGTACCAGACGACTGGCAAGGGCAAGGTTCAGCTGGAGGGCATCCGACCTATCGAGCTGTTCATGTGCTCTGTCGTTATGCGGCAAGGCTACGGCGAAGGCATACGGTGGTTGTCACAGTACGTGTAAGAGAGGAGAGCGACGGCGGGGGGCATCCGCACCTTTTGGCGAACCTTTGGGCAGCAAGACAAGACAGGCGCGAAGGTAATGAGCTGTTTATGAGATGCAGCATTCTCTGTAGGCGAACCTGGGTCCTTAAATTTCATGACGTTTCGGACAGAATGTCGCGGCAATTCTATTTGGCCCTTGTGAACTGACGTGGGAATCGTGGTGGTCAAGTCGAGCAAGGAATAGCGGATAGACCAGGCTTGTGGTAACACCTGGCTGCTACTAGACATACAGACAGACAAAACAACTGTAATACTGCATTTGGTAAGCGCACAGCATCTCGTGCGGCGGTCAGGATGACGAAAGACCGTTGCATGTGCGCCGTGACCTGGTGTTAGTCGTACGCGGTGAATGCAGCGTCGGCGAAATCAGCTGCCCACTACGACATTCACCTGTTGAACTATCATCTCAGCTGGGAGGCCCACTAAGGTGCCCTTGATTAGCTGGTACGTTAAGTCCAGGTTACATTCCATCCGGTCACAAATTGTGCTCTTTCCAATGTTCGGCCCAAGAAGATTTGTAAGGCTCTTGATCTGTCCACCGCCTTTTCTTAGAACTGTCTTAGGAGCGCCTTCTACCGTCAAAGTTGTGATAGACAGGGACGTTCCGACAATGCCGAAAGTTACATGTGATGTTCATGCGGAAAATAAGCTCCGTACGTCGGCGGATCAGACATGTCGACATTCAGCGCTGAACGCTGCGGCCCGGAGAGTTCCACCAACTCGGTCTTATCGGCCACTACGAGAAAAGGCAGACTCGCGTCGCGAGCAAGGTTGGCATCAAAATTAGAATCTGACCCACTGAGCGCTGCTGAGGTGCTGCAGATAACGAAGAAAAACGAATAAACGAATAAATCAATGCGGTGCGTATCGGCAAACGAGGGAGACGGAGGGAATGGGTTGACGCTGAAAGGGATAACGTGTCAGGATTCTGGAGCGGCCGGTTTTGGAGTCGGTATTCCTAGGTGGCAGATAAGGGAAAAGGTTTGGTGTTTTATGCTTGGCCGATGCGCTGAAAGGGACTGAGAGTCTGATCAAGAACAGAATCTTACACAGGCTGCTTTTACTTGTATGCATGTTGGTTCTGCAGTGCCTGATTAAAGCGGCTGTTCCACTCCGCGGCGGCGGCGCGCCAAGACACGGGGCCGAGGGAGTGGCGCGCGCGGGCCCGCCGCTTCCCCAACGAAAAGGAGCGACGTCATCCGCGTTCCGGGGCTGAGCTGAAGGCGCCCGAACCGAACTCTCTTCGTCGAACAGCGAGCACCGAATGCGCGTAGCAACAATAAAGACTCCCCGAATCTAGCCCTCTACGTCTAGCAACTCGCACCAAGGCTCGCTTCTGGGACATGTCTTGGCGAAACACAGCTGCATGCCGATAGAGAACGTCTCGACGAGCCCGACGCAGGCGGGTGCCCGCCACGATGCCGCCAAACACGCTGTACGGCTTCCCTCCCGAGGCGTTTGACACGTCGCGCCTGCTCGACGCCGACCGCAAGTTTGTCGATGCCCAAGACCTGACGGCCTTTGAGAAGGCGCTGCAGGCGCCCGATCCGTTGCAGAGTCCCTCGCCCGAGACAGCGAGCCTCAAGTCGCCAATGCTCAACTCGGGGCGCTTCCACATCACAAAGAGGGATTCGCTATCCGGCAACTTCCTCGACGATGATGCGGAGGCTATAGCGGCGGCTGCCGCTGCTGCTGGAGGGGACTTGCAGCCACCGCCGACGCCGACGCACGGCCAGGGCACGTTTATCACAGCGCAAAACGACTGGGCACCGGTGAACCCGAGAAGATACCACAACAGAAGAGGCTCCAGGAAGGGGCGAACGAAACGTGCCAAGAGCGCGGTGGAGGGACTGTTGGGAACCCGCACCAAGGATGAGACCAGGGAGGGCTACCTATATCAGCTCTCAAAGTGGCCGCTGTTCTTCTTCGTCATCACCTGGCTGTTGTGGCTGACCATCGCATACCTCTCGACGAGGTGGTACATTTGGGGATACGAGCACTTCTTCACCTGGCGCGGCCGGCGAGAGACGCTACGCCGAAACCTGCGAAAGGCGTCCAACTACAAGGACTGGGTCTCTGCGGCGCGAGAGCTTGATGGCTACCTAGGGAGGCAGATGTGGAGGGAGGAGGATGATTTTGCCTACTACGACTCAAAGACCGTCAGACGGGTCTGGGATCAGATGCGCAAGACCAGAATACGAGCCGAGGTGCAGGAGACCAAGTCCGATCAACAAAACGGGAGCAGCGGGACAGCAGTGCAGGATCTGAAGGCGCTGATCGAGGCCTGCGTCAAGAACAACTTTGTCGGCGTGGAAAACTCGAGGCTGTACAGCCAGACCTACTACGGGACCAAGAACTTGGTCCAGAACTTCATCGATGAAGGTACGTGCCGAGGCAGCCCCTCTCTGTTCTGGCCACTAACAGATCTCCGACAGTTGACAAGAGCATGAAGTTCCTGCTCAAGACTAAACACATCGAGACCGAGGAGAAGCGGCTCCTCTTCAAGCACGTCTACGCAAACTACGGGCGCACGGCGCTGTGCTTGTCCGGGGGAGCCTCGTTCGCCTACTACCACATCGGCGTTGTGAGGGCTTTGCTGGAGGCCGACCTTGTGCCTGATGTGATTACAGGCACGAGTGGCGGCGCGCTCATCGCTGCGCTGGTCGCTACGCGGACAAACGAGGAGCTCAAGAAGCTGCTCGTCCCCGCCCTGGCTCGACGGATCAACGCCTGCAGCGAACCCTTCACAACTTGGTTCCCGCGGTGGTGGAGGACCGGCGCCCGCTTCGACTCGGTCGACTGGGCCGAACGCTGCGGCTGGTGGACCAGGGGGTCGATGACGTTTCGCGAGGCGTACGAGAGGACAGGCCGCATCCTCAACGTGACGTGCGTACCAGCCGACCCTCATTCGCCCACCATCTTGTGCAACTACCTCACCAGCCCCGACTGCGTCATCTGGTCGGCCGTACTCGCATCGGCCGCCGTGCCGGGGATCCTCAACCCCGTGGTGCTGATGATGAAGATGCGGGACGGGACGCTCGCGCCCTATTCGTTTGGACACAAGTGGAAGGACGGCAGCCTGCGGACCGACATCCCAATCAAGGCGCTCAACACGCACTTCAACGTCAACTTCACCATTGTCAGCCAGGTGAACCCGCACATCAACCTCTTCTTCTTCTCGTCGCGAGGGTCGGTGGGCCACCCGGTGACGCACCGCAAGGGGCGCGGCTGGCGCGGCGGGTACCTCATGTCGGCCATCGAGCACTACCTCAAGCTCGACATGAGGAAGTGGCTCAAGTTCATCCGGCACGCGGAGCTGCTGCCGCGGCCGCTGGGGCAGGACTGGAGCCAGCTGTGGCTGCAAGAGTTCAGCGGCACCGTGACCATCTGGCCCAAGTCGAGGCCGTCGGACTTTTGGCACATCCTGTCGGACCCGGACCCGGCGCGGCTGGCGCGCATGATCCACGAGGGCCAGCAGAGCGCGTTCGGGAAGCTCAAGTTCGTGGCGAACCGGCTCAAGATAGAGCGGCTGGTGGAGCAGGGGCGGCGGGAGACGAGGCCCTGGGCGCGGGGTGGCGGCCTGCGGGCCATGATGAGCGAGGAGGACCTGAAGAGCCTGCTGCTCGGGGAGATGGCGCTGACGGAAGAGGACACGGACGGGGACGACACGACGGGCTCGACGGCCGAGGAGGTGGACGGCGTGAGGGAGAAGGAAGAGTGATGTACCGTAGAACATGAGGCTGAGCCGTGGTCATGCCGCAACGCAGGCCACGATGGGTAGAGCGTGCACTAGCGTTTCGAAGAATAGTGATTGAAACTTTGGAAGATGAAGATATACATGCTTGCGGCACAGAGGTGTATTCTGGAAATGACAATCAATGGCTCCATGGATCAGTGCCTCATACGGAGCACCTACAGTAGGGAGTACGACCTCAATGGATGCCATCACATCTGCCGTCCACCGGTGCAGGGGTCAGAGACAGCTCGGCTCAGCTCAGGCACCGGAGTAGCGTCTGACAGCGCAGCTGCAGTGGCGCCAGGCCCGTAATTAGTGACCTGCTGTTGGCAATGTGAACACGGTGGCGGCAATGGGTTTTGGCGTGGGGGGCCCACGGATTATCCGATCGCCGACTCCAAACCGCCAGCTACCGAGCATGACAGGCCAGCTAATTACTGACGGCCGTGAACCTTTTCGACGACCATCTTTGAGCTTCGAGGGTGCGCACCGACGAGCAACGGGAGGACCTGCAACGACCCGACCAAGCATACCGGCAGGACGACGGCAGATTTCCTCTTCACCCACATTCTTTACCCCCAGAGGAGCAGGCTGAGCCCTGGACGGCCGCCACGATGAGCTCCGACTACTCGTACGATGACGAGGTTCGTCAGGCCCTCGCATGCGCTCGCTCTTCCGCTTGCGTTTCCGAACCCGACACGGGTTATATTTGCGGTAGACTGACCATATATCTTGCAGGCCCAGTTCTTCCCCTTCTTCATCCTCACGCTTACGGGCCTCGTCACCGTGCCCCTGACCTACACCCTGCTGCGGCCGAGCACCAACGATGGCGACCTCGCGCCGCGGATTCAGTCCGACTACAAGATCAAGGACGGCGACGTGGTGCAATCGCTACGGGCTGCCCAGCGGAGGAAGCAGAGGAAGCTGAAGCGCACAGTCGTCGTGGTGCTGGGATGGGCCCTCATGGGATTCATGCTGTACCTGATCATGGTCACAACGCCGAAGGTGCATAAGATTTGGAACCCCTACGACATTCTGGGCATCTCAGAGGTAAGAATTACCAACCTGAATTTTGCGCGCTGCCGGAGGGGAGCCGAGCTGACGTTGTCCAGTCCTCCACCGAGAAGCAGATCAGGTCGCACTACAAGCGGCTGTCAGTCAAGTTCCACCCCGACAAGGTCCGCCCCGACGCGTCCAAGAACGAGACGATCGAGTCGCTCAACAACTACTACGTTGAGCTCACCAAGGCGTACCAAGCGCTGACGGACGAGGACGTGCGCAACAACTACATCCAGTACGGCCACCCCGACGGCAAGCAGAGCTTCAGCATCGGCATCGCGCTGCCCAAGTTCATCATCTCAGAAGGCAACGGCAAGTACCTTGTGCTCCTCTACACGGGCCTGCTCGGCGTGCTGCTGCCCTACCTCGTCGGCTCCTGGTGGTACGGCACCAAGAAGAGGTCAAAGGAGGGCGTTCTGATGGAGAGCGCCAACAACCTCTTCCGCCAATACGAGGAGTCCATGGACGAGGCCGGCATAGTCACCGCCCTCAGCGCAGGCAAGGAATTCGAGGGCATCCTCAGAGGCGACAAGGCTGAGTCGGGCTTGTCCAAGATTGAGTCACGCATCACTGCCCCCGGCGAGGCCTCGCCCTTTGCCGCTGGCCTCTCGGTCAAAGACAAGGAGAAGCTTCAGGATCTCGACAATGGTGTGCGCCGCAAGACTCTGGCCTTATTGTGGGCGTACCTGGGGCGAATCGAGCTGGACGACGCTGCGCTGACAAAGGCAAAGTACGATATCGCGCCCATTGCACGCAGCCTGAACCAGTCGTTTGCTGCCATTGCGCTCGCCTACGGCAACGTCGGCCCTATCATGGGGTCCTTCTTCGCCAACCAGCACCTCATCCAGGCCATTTCGCCCAAATCCTCCCCTCTCCTCCAGCTTCCTCACTTTACGCCCAAGCTTGCCATGGCCGTCGAGGGCGACTCCAAGACTCACATGACGGTCCAGCAGTTCATGGACCTGCCAGACGCACGGCGGAGGCAACTGGCGGTCGGCAAGGGTCTTCTCACCGAGAGCCAGTACAAGACAACCATCAGCGTTGGCAAACAGCTCCCTTTCCTGCGAGTGGCCAAGGCCTTCTTCAAGGTTACCGGCGAGCGCGTCATCATTCCCTCTTCCCTTGTTACGCTGGTCATCAAGGGCCGTTTCATCCCCCCTGGCACAGAAAACGTCCCGGCCGTCAATGAGCTGGATCTGGAGGACGTTGACCCCGCCGAGGACGACCTGGAGGCGCTCATGGGCCGCAAGAAGAAGACGGTCAAGGGTGCCGACGGCAAACCCGTCTCGGTCGAGGAGAACTCCATCCTGCCGCCGCTGACCTTCGCACCGCACTACGCCCGCGAGCACACGCCCAAGTGGTACGCCTTCTTGAGCGACTCCAAGCAGGGCAAGATGGCCGTGCCGCCCTTCACCTTTGACCGCTTCGACCAACCCATGTTCGACGAGCAGGGCAAGCCGACCTTCGCCATGCAGACGCTTAAGGCGCAGTTTGCGGCGCCGCCGCAGGCCGGCCACTACACCTTCGTGATGCACGTCGTGTGCGACTCGTACGTCGGATTCGACACCAAGATGGAGGTGACGCTGGTGGTCGAGGACGCGGCCAAGGCGGCGCAGATGGCGGCCGAGGACGAGATCAGCGAGCCTGACGAGGGTCCGTTTCCCCACACCGTCCCCGTTGACAGCAAGGAATTGCGCGCTGACCCTAACTTTAGACTCCATTGCCGGCCAGATGCACGCCCTCAAGACGGGCCAGGCCCCGCAGCCCAAGCGGCGGAAGGACGACGACGATTCGGACGACGAGAGCGGCACCGAGGAGGAGGAGGACGACACGAGCGACACGGACACGGAAACCGAGGACGAGTCTTAGGCCTTTGTGGGTTTGTGCAAGTGTGTGTCGATGTATGTATGTGCACTTGTGACGGGTGCCAACGTGTGGGTGGTTGTCGCTGCGAGCCTCAAGCGTGTCGTGGTACCGTGTAGGCAGGGACGTGGAAAAGGGAAAAGCACTCTTACGCCATGTAGTGTAGAGGACGTGAGCCATATCGCCGGCCGCGAAGGCCTGGCGAGAGGGAGGAGTTTGGAGGCACATACAGGGTTCCTGTCTTATAATGAATGCTTTAAGGTCTTTCAATGGGGCATGTCCACAGCATGGCTTATCACTCTTGCGCGCGTCTCAGGCTGCTGAAGTGTTTTATTGGGGGTGCTAGATGCCCTCGTCGGGCCAGTCGAGCTCACTGCTCGTTATGTCCGCGGACTTGTGTCCGTTTTGCTTCTAACACAAACGCTGTATCCCTCTTCGAACGTGTCTGTCTAAACCTACTCGTGCGATAATCGACCTGCACGTTTCCGAAACGCTGGCTCCATCAAGCTGAACTTATACACGTACGAATCACCCCATGGCCTCAGCAGACCCTCACGCCGCACACCTCGACGCCCTTGCCCTCTACGCGGGCCGCGCGGCCAAAGTACGCCGCGACCAGGTCCTGCACGAAGGCGGCGTCGCTCGCGCTCCAGACGTCGAGCCCCATGTTCTCGAGGCAGCGGGAGTCGATGGTCACGGCGTTGCCGTCGTCATCGTCGTCGTCGGCGTTGTCGGCATTCTCGCTGACGTCGTTGCTCAGGAGCCTCTCTGCCTCGTCCTCGCCCGCGTCGTCCTCCGTGTCGTCGTGGTACGGAGGGTACGCCTCCTCAGCGCTGTCGACGACGTCGACGACGACGGAGAGCATCTGCGTGGTGAGGCGGTGGAAGTAGGCGATGATGGCGAGCTCGACGCGGGCCTCGTCGGCGTCGGCGGCGCGGCGGCCGGCGAAGGAGGAGACGGAGTCGGCGAGGGGTTCGGACCCGGATGAGGGTCGCGGCATGGACATGGGCGTGTGCGGCGCGGGGGCGAGGTCGGCGAGGAGGGCGGCGTCGCGGCTCGACTCCTCCTGCTCGTCGGAGCGGAGCTGCTCGCCGGCGCTGGCCCACCACATGTAGCCGTTGTAAGCGAGGGCGGCCCAGGTCGGGGGCTCGACCAGCTGGTCGACTCCCTCGGCGGCCTCATCCTTGACGTGGCGGTGAGATTGGTTCATCGACCGCCGCGCGGCCGATGCCTCGGGCTCGGGGGATTCAGGTGCGGCAGCGCTCGGCGAGGATGCCGCCAGGCGCGCAAGACCGCTGCGGAGGGCGTTGAAGCGGCGCAGATCTCGCTGTGTCGCCTTGATTGGGCTGCCACGCGGGCATTCCACCGTGGGCCAGACCTTGTCGTTTGCGCTGGCTGGGTGGTCGGGCGGCATGGTGATGAGCATGTCCCACAGCGTGTCCTTAGCCTCAAGAATGCTGTCGGTCGTGCAGGCGATCCAGCCAGAGCCTGCTTCGTCCCCGGGCTCATCTTGACTTTCCCCACGGCGTTTCGAGGCCGCATGGTCTTCCATGAGGAAGGGGATATCGTGAACGCCAATGGTGAAGAGCGGCCGCAGGCGTGGAGTGGGTGCCGAGGGAGGTAGGGCGTCGGACACGGAGAAGGGGATATTAGACAGGATAGAGATGTCGTACACTGGTGGACACGTCAGCCGGGCAAGCACAATGTAGCCGCGTCCCGGGGATGCCTACCAAAATCGCAGACTTGATGGACCGGAGCGTGGCAGGATATCAATATGCGTCTCCGCAGCAAGGCGGCGCGGTGGATGGGGAAGATGAGCGGGCCGAATCTGTCCAGCAGCTTGGCCAGGCTCCAGGCGGGGTGGTAGGGAGAGAGCTTGTGCTCGGCAGGGAGCAGAGCGGCGCCGTCGGAGGCGGACCGCTTCCTGCTGTGCGTCTTTCGGTCCTGCGTAGGCGAGGGGGGCAGGTCGGCAGCGTGGGCTGCGAGGGTGTCCTGGTCGTCGCTGGCCTTGTTGGCCTCCCAGTACTTTTCCAGGACATGGGTCCTGCTGCGATCCTTGGCGAGCGTGCTACACAATGCGTCAGTACTGCTGTGCGTGACTGTCGTGATCGAAGGACCACTCACGCGGCCATTTCCTTGAGGTTCTCGGCATGCCTCCACGCCCTGCCCAGGCGGCCGTAGCTCAGGGGGACGAGGACGCCGACGGCCATCATGCGGGCATTGCGGGCGGCCTCCTCGCAGGGCTCGTTGACAAAGGCGCTGAGGCCGGCGTGGGCGCCGTCGTGGACGAAGTAGACGAGGTCGTCGCGGACCGTGTGCAGGCCCGAGGGCAGCGACTTGTACTCGACGCGGCCGTCGAGCTCGAGCCCCGGGCGGGCGCGCTTCCAGACGACCGTGTAGCCGGCCTTGACGTCGAAGTCTATGAGGAAGAGGGCCGACAGTGGCGGGCGGCGGTCGGCGGCGGCGAGGGAGAGCGACGGCTGGCGCGGGTCGGGGCGTCGGGAGGGGGCCATGGCGACGCGCGGCTCGGGGGGGGGCTCTAGGGCGAGCAGTGGCCGGGGAAGAGCATGATACGGCTCGCAGGCCGGGCGCGAGCGTGGGAGCGAGGGGACGCGGGACAGACGGATGGGATTGCGATGGGATGGGGATGGGAATCTTGGGAGAGCGACGGGCGGAATGGGCTGACGACGTTGGACGGGACGTCGCCGATGAGCTAAGGTACCCTGGGGGCCGTCAAGGTTGGCGGGCACCCCCACCCGCACTCAGGCCCCTGCTCCAGATGCCGACGAACATGGAATGTTGGGCCGTCGACAGGAACATCTGCACGTGATGGCGGCTGCAACCCCCAATGGGCCGGCGACGGCATCGCTCGTCAATGTGCATAAGCTACGGGAACAAGGTGCACGGCAGCGCGCATCCTGCCGCGGCTCAGCTGTCAGAGGGAGCAGCCCTCGGCCGGGCCCGCGTCGTCGGCGCATTGTGCTGGCAGCCGGCGCCAGATCTTGACTCCGCGGCCTGACGGGCACGCGGCTGGCTGTCACTTCAAGTCCGTTGTGTACGGAGGACGGAGTACTCGTAGTAGCTGTACAGGGACGGATGCTGTGCCGTACCTTTTTGGTTCTGCAACGACATCAGCGATGGCATCATGCTGGCCGTCCCGTCTCCACCGTTCGACGTTCTACAGGGCAATTCGGCGCGCGGTGGGGCGCGGCTTGCACGTGTGGAACTGCCACCACTGATGGATGGCTTGCGGGTTTGAGGGCCTCGCTTCTCGCAGTAGAAGAAACCGTCGAATGCGTCAACAGACTCAATAACCACGGACGCACCTGGTCGACATAACCATCAATGGTAACAAATGGCTTCTCTCGTGCTTCGACCAGTAGTGGGGGCGGTGCTTCGTAGCGCTTCTCACCGCACTCCGGACAGCTTGGATCTTCAGGATCTATAAACATACACCCACCTTTGTGGAATTCTGGCCAGTGCGACTCCCATTCGTGCAGCAAGTGGCATTCGACGGGGATAGACGCTGCTTGGGGATTAGACACCGGTGGACTTGCAATTGGATGGGCAGACGTCGATCCATCAGGCTGGCGTGTAAGGCAGGGGAAAAGACCTGACGGATCCATATTGTCTGTCACATCACCCGCTACCGTGATGTCGGTACTAGGCCCAAAGAGCGGCCAGTGAAGTCGGAGACTGGCAAAAGACTCTCACTTAGGCCCGTCGTGGTCTTCCCACCTGTCGTTGCCTTGTTGCTTTCGCAGACTGTCGACATCACCAGGCTGAACCAGTCTCTCGACCCCACCGCACAGGGCGAATCGGCACGCGGTGGGGCGCGGCTTGCACATGCAGAAGCCGGCCCCCCGAAGCCGCCCGCCCCAGAAGCCCACCACATAACTTACATCACTGACGGCCCCTCCGAGAGAGGGCAGAGCCGCTCCACTCCAGCCACCACCCACCGCTCAACAAAGTCACGACGACGGCCGACCTGACCACCACTCCGTCCTTTTGCCCGCACCGCTCGCCGTTCCCGTGATTGCCTCTCCCGCTCCCCCGACTTGCTACTACTACTACTACTACCCGCCGCACTGTCCTTATCGAAGCATGGATTCGCAGCTGTAAGGAGCGCTTACTCACGTCGTACATCGCTGCACCACCACCTCCGCCGCTGATCTTCCGTTTGCTCCTCCGCCAACGCACACCCGCCCGACGCCCGCTCGACGCCGACGCCGACGCTCGCCAGCATGTCTGCCGTCCTCGGCTTCCTCGCCAAGCTCCTCGTCGGCTACGTCGGCCTCACGGCCCTCCTCTACATGCTGTCGCTCGCCGTGCCCCGCGCCGGCTTCGCCGCCCGCGTCCTCGCCTCGTACCTGACGCTCCTGGCCGCCGCCACCTACGGCGCCCTGCTCTCCGTCGTCCTCACCCTCCTCGGCCACCAGCAGATCTCGCAGTGGGCCGTCGCCCGCTTCTTCCACTACGCCATGCGCCTGACCACGGGCGTCGTCTTCACCGTCGACGACCCCAACCACGTCCTCGCCACCACCCGCCCCGCCGTCTTCCTCGGCAACCACCAGACCGAGCTCGACGTGCTCATGCTCGGCGCCATGTTCCCCCGCTACTGCAGCGTCACGGCCAAGTCGGACCTCAAGCACGTCCCCTTCCTCGGCTGGTTCATGCGCCTCAGCGGCTCCATCTTCATCGACCGCAAGAACTCAAAGGACGCCCGCGAGGCCATGCAGGGCGCCGCCAACGAGATCCGCGCCAAGCGCCAGAGCGTCTACATGTTCCCCGAGGGCACCCGCAGCTACGCCAAGGAGCCCACCCTGCTCCCCTTCAAGAAGGGCGCCTTCCACCTGGCCGTCCAGGCCGGCGTCCCCATTGTGCCCGTTGTCGTCGCCAACTACAGCCACATCCTCTACCTCAAGAACATGGTCTTCAAGTCGGGCAGCATCCCCATCAAGGGTGAGTAAACCCGCCAATCGTTCCTGTGATTCACCTCGCTAACGTGCCATCGCAGTCCTCGACCCCATCCCCACCACCGGCCTCACCACTGCCGACGTCGACGAGCTCGCCCGCCAGACTCGCGAGGCCATGCTCAAGGAGCTCATCGTCCTGTCCGCCAAGGCCAAGGGCCAGCCCATCGCGGTCCCAGCCGCTGCCAACGGCTCTGCTTCCAAGGCGACCAGCTCCGGCGTCGACGTCAGCCGGTGAAGCTGTAGCCCCACAACCAACGAGGACGAATCATGGAACCATGACAACAGGAGCATCCAAGCTGCAGCGTTGAGCTGACACTCGACTGCTATTCCCTTGAGGAGAACGGAGGATAGAAAGATTTGACGTGGTTCATATGATTGATACCCTATAGATGAACGAGGCGCTGGTGAGCCGGCAGTGTCCCGCATTCTGCTTGTCCATACCTGCTTTTCTCTGCTTTTCATAGCGAAATATATACTGCCTTTACATACATACATTTGACAGCACGACCGAGTAGAGTCAACGTGTTAATATGACGAGTGCCATGTGCCCCAGAAGTAGATGCTAGATACTTGGTTGCTCAAAATGAGTGCATTTAGGCTCATGACTAGGGAGAGCTTCTCTATGACGCCTTTTGCCGCCGTGTTTCTCTATCATGTACAAATAACCGCGCAGAGCCCTATATTCGCACAGTGATATATTCAGCAATTCACACCCCGGCCGTCGCTCACTCCGTCAATGCCTGCAGCGCCTGCGTGAGCGTCACGACCCGCAGGCTGCGGCCCCTCCTGAGCCCCTGAGCGCCCGACGCCTGCTGGGGCGAGTTCGTCACCGTCGGGCTGCGCGCGTCGTCCCACTTCCGGAACACACGCTTGAGATCGCGCGGGATGCCCTCGAGGACGACCGTCGAGACGGGCACGAACGGCCGGTCCTCCATGCCGGCCGCGAGGATGGCGTATTCTTGCGCAAAGTCGAGGGCGTTGCGGAACGACGCGTACTGCGAGTTGGCGCGCGCCCCGACGACAATGTACATCTCGAAGAAGGCGTCAAGAACGTAGATGCTGGACGCCGAGAGGTCGACTTGGCCGAAAGGGCTGATTTCGAAGATCTAAGGCGGGTCAGCCAGTCTTCTCCTGTAACGTGTGACAACTGTGAACCTCGAAGCTTACCTGTTGCCGTGAGTCTGCGTCCGAGCAGAATAGTCTGCCGCAGTACTTGCCGTAGTTCGGCTTCAACCTCCAGTGGTCAGCCGAGTGCGGCTTCGAGCTCCCGTCCCCAAACATCTTCCAAAAGGATGCCGGCTCACTGCCGTCATCATGCTCGATGAGCTCGCCCGTCAGGGTCAGGTCCATGCCAATCAGCCGCGCGCAGCTGACTTCGGTCACGTCGCTCCCCTTGCCCTTCCACAGATGGCAATTGCCAGACTCGGAGATCAGGTAGGTAAAGCCGGAGCAGAGGCTCGATGGCGCAAAGTCGACTTCGTCAAAGGCAACTTGTCCCAGGTACCGCCGGCCGCAGAGCATGCTGGGCGCGAGCGAGTCGTATTTCTTGCTCGACCCTCTCCTGACGATGATGACGCCGCCCAAGGCCTGCAGGAACTCGGCCGTCTCCTTGCCTTGGCGCAGCCTGACCAACTTGCCGCCCAGTGATTTCGCCTCTCGTTGCACAAACAGCTGCGCATCCTCCGCAGTGGCCTCGGGGACATCGTCGCCAACCCAGAAGTACACCTCGAATACTTTCCTGCCCGCGGCATCGGCAAAGTTATGCGCGCAGACGTACATCTCCTGCTCGAACAGAACGCGCTCATTCTGCGCCGACACTGGGATCTTCTTGCCGTCTCCATATACCTGGAACATCTGGAATCCCAGACTGGTGATCTTAGCACCAGCCAAAGGGTGGTTCATCAGAATCTCTGCCGTATCGACTTTGACAGCAGTTTTGGGACGGTCAGGGCCGAAGAAATCAGTCAGCAGCGTAGACACTTCGCTCGCCTGCTTCGTAGGCGATCTTTTAGGCGAAGCCATCGCCGGAGGAGACCTCAGACCGGTACCAGAGAGCCCTGATAGTGGCCGTACGGCTCCTCTCGATTTGGGCCTGGGCGATGCGGGCTCAGCAGACGGAGCATCGGGGGATGTCTTTGGCGCGGGTGATGATGGCTTAAAGGGCGACCCAACCCTTGGTGATCGTGGTGCATCCCTCATAGATGGCAGCGAGTCGCGGTCACTCTTGGTTGGTGATGGCAAAGGGTCCGGCAGCGGCCTCTCCGAAGGTTTTACGGGAGACCTTGATCCGGTCCGTTGATGCGTCAGTCTGGCTGGCTCCTTGTGCGGCTCCGGCTTCGCATCGACAGAGGGTGCCTCGTCCAAAAATCGGGACATTCGCTTCATGTCTAGTTTCTTGGGAGAAGATGGCTGCGAAGTCTTTTCGGGAACCTCCTCAGGCAGTCGGGAAGCCAGGCCCCGCACCTCTGTGTCGACATCTATCGACTGCTTGCCAAGGGACGACGGCGAAGCAATCTCTCCTGCCCTTGCGTTTGAGCTCGAAATGGTCTCTGGTCTAGCAGGGGCGGGTTTTCCGCGAATAGCTGCCTTTGCGGCCACCTGCTGCTGTATCGACAACGGCGCCGGCTTCTCAGGAGAAACAGGCCCTTCTCCCACTTGCTTCGGCTGTGAGCTGCTCGGTTCCTCCCGCTCCGGCTCCTTAGCCCTTGCTGGTTCGACCGGAGCAGGAACTGAAGCAGCGGACTCCGCCGGCCTTTGGCTGCTCGGTGCCGACGCCGCTGATGAACCCGTCGGCGCTTTTCTCCGTGGGCCACGAGCTCGGTTCTTAGTCATGTGCGTCAGTTGAGGGCCGGGAGCCGCCGGCTCAGTAGCATCAACCGTGCTTGGGTTTCGTTGCGAGCCGGAGTCAGGGCTCTGGCCGCCATTCGTGGCCATAGGCGGAGGTCCTCTAGCCAGCATCCCGGCTAGAGCTGGGCTGAATCGATCCGCAAGCTTGCCTCCTCCTCCGCCCACACGGCTCTGTTGAAGTCTCGAGGGTGCGCTCGTCTCTTTCTGTAGGCTAGGGAGATCCTGTGGCTCTGTCGCTTGCTTCGCTGCCTTGACTTCAGTGGAGACACGTCGAGGCTTCTGCGGGACGGGGCTTTTCACAGGAGACACCGCAGTGTTGGGAGACTTGGGTGAAAATGCAGACTGGCTGGGTATTCGCTTTGGAGCCGGAGTTGGTTTAGGTGCGTCGACCTTTTTCTGCTGCTCTGACGGCTTCGTCTCCGACGCATTGTCCTTTCTGGCACCAGGCGTGGACCTTCCCAGCTCGGCTCTCTTCGCGAGTCCCTCGGGTACTGGCTTATCGGCGGGTGCTGTCGAACTCCTCGTAATGCCCTTGCCCTCTGCCTGGGCCTTTTTAAAGTCCTCGCGTTTCTTTAAAATAGCGTCCTTGAACTCATCCTTGCGAGCGTTCTTCTGGGGGCCGTCTGTTTGGTTCAGAGCCGCCTTTCCGCGCAAGATATTGTTTTTGAGTTCGTCTGGGGCGACGTAGTTTTGCGTCTTTGTCCTGCGTAGGTTGCCAAACACATTCTTGAATTCTGGCTCCTCTGTTTTAGAAGAATCCTGTCCCGAGGGCCTCTGCTTCAAGTTGGCTCGGAAATCCTTCTTAGGCGGAGTTACGGGCTTGGGTTTGGCTGAGACTGGGCTGGCAATCGTCCTCGGCTTTTCTGGTGCTGGGCTTTCTAGAACATCCGCCGGCTTCTCTTTCGAGTCCTCGTCAGCTTCCGATTTGGACATCTTCTCGGGCTCGCTGGGCTTCGCAGCGTTCCCAAAGGCTGGCCTGTTAGCATGAGGCGGCGGCGAGTAGATTCCCCCGAGGCCGGTGGTGTTTGGTTTCGCCACTTCGCCCATGGCTGACTGCCTCATAAGCCCGCCGATGCTGACCTGGTGCTTGTGCGAGATGAAAGACGCCGGCCGGCCGGACTCTGTGGAGCGTCCGGGCTTTGCCTTGTTGAGCTCGGTCGGCTTCGTCGGCAGCTTGGGCGATTCGGGCCTATTCAAGGCGCTCTCCAGCCAACTCGACTTTGTCGGGCTCCAGCGCCGCGGGTCCATGGTTTTCGAGGGGCTGCTTGGAAGTCCAGCTTCATCGTCTGGCTTTGAGGCGCGCTCCGTATCCAGGGCCAGGTCCTTGGCTGAAGATTTAGGTACCGCTTCCTGCGCGGTGTCCCCATCTCCATGGCGTGACGTTGGCCGGCTCGAGCCCGGGGTCGTCGAAGGGCCGCGGATTGTGCTCTGAGGCCGTGAGCCTGCTTGCGAGGAGCCTCTGTCAAAATAGTTGCGGTTCGAGGCCACCGAGTCGGCGCGCGTCAAGCCTGGAGGGCTGGTAACGCTCCATCGCTTGACGCTATCGCTTCGTTTCATCATGGCGCTCTGTACGAAGCCACCCATGCCCTTTGTCGGAGATCCCGATCGGATTGGGGACGTCCTCCCTGGCGGAGAAGTTACAGTCTGCTCTGTCGAGGTCTTTTCCTCGGGCGGGCTGTCAGGCCGAGGAGGATTGAGCGTAAAGGGAGACCCAAGAACTCCAGGCGTCATGGGAGGGTTGGCGTCGGAGCGCGATGAGGGCCGTTCCCTGGCAGAGTCTCTAGAGTCTGTCGACATGCCTGGCAACTGGGCCTTGACGGAAGCCATGTCCAGCCGGTCCTCGTCCTCGATTTGATTACGCCTGTATGCAGCAGAGCTGAGGCCCCTGTCGGCAGTCTGACGGAACCACGAGGGGTCCTTCGAGCCAAGAGCCTGCGCTATCTGCTCCTTGGAGAAGGACTGCTCGGTTGCCGATGCGGGTTCCTGTGTCCCGGCGAGAGATCTCTGGGTGGCGTTCTGGGCCGCGACCATACTCAGGGGACGACTGCCAGCCCGCGAATTGGGTCGTCGCTGCTGCCAGGACAAGGTTGAAGATCTGGCCGGCGATGCGCTCGCACGTTTCGTCTCGGACCCATCGACGGAAGCTTCTTTCTTCTCGGCGGGCAATCCCGACGGGGTCATTGGAGTCGCGTCTGTGGGCGGTTCGGCAGACTGCTCACGGTGCGCGCTTGGCGATTCGAGCTTCAACGCTTCGGACACGTGCACGCTGCGGCGGTTCGACCGCGGTGAGGGGGTATTTACAGGAGAGGACTTTTGCGGCGAGATGGATCGGGCGCGTTCTGCTCGAGTATGATCAGCGTCGTCAGGTTCCAGGTGATTCCCCGCCTCGAGTGTGGGATGGCAGCAAAAGCTTTCACAGCTGCCGGGAGAGCGAACAGCTGTTCAGCCTTGCAGGCCAATGCAAGGGCGCTCAGAGCCCAGCGAGGCCGTTTGCTTTGCCATGCCAACCGTGCACCCGAGGCACAGGTCTACTCGGCCACCCGAGTCCGTTGAAGACTTACCTTCTCTCCTAGCCTGACGTTCCCGCTTCGCGGCGAGATACTCCTCATGCTCACGGGCCCGCACCTCGTCGTCCTCGATCTGCTGGCCACGCAGCCGCTCGACTTGCTCGAGGAACTGCGACACCTCGTCGGACATGGCTCGTTGGCGGCGACCACTGCTACGACGTGTCGGTTGTTGCTGCTGCTGCTTGCGTCAATGCTTTGTAGAGCCCCGTGCCTGGATATCTTGACAATCCGAGGACTACGCGTGCACGCTGTCCCGGAAAGTTGTCCAGGTTCGTCTGCTTGCCGCCCTTGACACGCAAAAAGTAACACGCTCAAATGGGGACGCGGTCGCTTTCTGTTGACTTTCGAGGTCGTCGGTGGGAGGGGTGACGCACAAGCCTAGCGGTCGGCTCACGCCCGCGGGGCCCCCATTTTTAACGGCCCAGCCCAGCTGCACCAGGCGTCTGCCCGTCACCATTTTAGCGCGTTGCGAAGCCTGGTGGCCTTTTAGAGGAGCCTGCCGCCGCCCCTGTAATTGCGCGGCCACGTTGGTTCGCCTAAGGTACTGCTCAGACGCAAGGGAGGCCGGAACTCAGGCTGAGGGTGCAATGGAGAAGCCACTCATTCGCTTGCGAAGTCCACCATGAACGTTCTAGAAACCGCTTAAGACGATGAGATGCTACATGTTCCCTCGCGAGTATCCACCTGGGCAGGAAAGCGAGAGAGTAAACACACTCGTCAGCAGCGTCAGGCAGAAGAGGGGCTTTGTTTACTTGCAGCCTGCCTACGCGCGATTGCGTCAAGGAACCCACATGCTGATGCTGCAGAGAGTTGTCACGGCAGCTGGCCAAGGCCCTTTTGGCCGGTCATCAAATTTTTCATTCGGGTCAAGCCTCAGCTTGCCGAGGAAGACATTGAGCCTCTTCGAGACCAGCTACTCTTTATGCAGATGGGCACAGACATGACGAACCACGCAGTGTCGAGATGCCGTTTCGACAATAAATATCAAACCACTAGACTGCTATGCTGCATGATATGACGACGCTCGTGAGTGTGGTAATTTTGCTTTATTGGAGCTCGCTAGTAGAGGAACAAACGTTTCTTCGCATCGGCCACAACCCAAGCCAATCCCTCTTCGAGATTGGTGCCCGTCATGGCGCTACATCGCAGGATGTTCCACTGATGCGTCCGGATCTCGTCCAACCGTAGCGCCTATTCTGCCGTCAGTCAAGTATCTCTCTCAGCATATCGTCTTGTACTCACTGAGCGAATCTCCTGCTCCGTCATACACCCGTCCACGTCTGTCTTGTTGGCGAAGATCAATAAGCTCGCACCAGCAAGCCGCTGCTCTCCGTCAGCGCCACCACTTCCAATGATCGTGTTCTCGACGAAAGCTCATACCTCTTCCTGCAGCAGGCCGTGTAACTCTTCTCTGCAATCGTCTATCCGCAGTCGATCCGTTGCATCTACTACCCAGATAAGTGCATCCGTCTTCTCGAAGTAGTTCCTCCAATACGACCGCAGCGTCTTCTGTCCTCCCACGTCCCCTGCTCAGTCAGCATGCAGCTCTCGATGCGTTGCTGCGATTGTCTTACATATGTTGAGTTTATATCTATGACATTCGATCAGTGTAGTCCTTGGCTACCCTGGACCTGGAAACTCACCCGTCGTAATCGATCGTCTTGATGATGAATCCCAGCGTCGGGCTCACTGTATTGACGTCTTCACCCATAATCTTCTTAACAATTGTCGTCTTTCCCGCATTATCCAGGCCGCTGCGCCCCGCCGTCAGCTTGGTCCAAGGGCGTTGGGGGTTGCAGAAGCTCACAGCATCAGTATCCTCAGCTCCTTGTCCTTGAGACGCGCCTTGCGCAAAATCGACAGCATCTTGGATGCGAGGCCTCGTGCAATTGGCGCAATTGACACGAACCCGCTGTGAGAAATCAGATCATACGGTTTGCGAGGGGGGTGAAGACCTGTCGTGTCGAGATGAGCTCAGGAATCGACGGTATGATGGATAGATGATAAATTCGGTAGCCTGCGACACGTGAGAAGCCTAAATGCCTCCGCAACCTAACAACGCGATTACGCTTCAGGCAGAAATTTGACGAGAACCGCCAATCTGTTACTACATTAAAAACAGTTACAAATGCATTAGGCGACTGATAGATGCTTTTATCAGCCAGGGGAAAATTGGACTCATGTTACTCTCTTCATTTCCAATATCCTGGCCACGATGCTAACCACGACCCCTAACACCTCAACCTGAACGCGCGAAACTTCCACGACATTGGTGTGCTCGACTGACAGTGTTACACTTTTGGCACTCAAACTTTAAAAATATCTCCATGCCCGGCGCCGTATTAGAGTATGGCTGGACAGTGATAATGTTGACAGAATGACATCCAATCTGCCTCTCTTAGCTGTTTCTGGTATGCCATGGAAGGATCCGACCCACAGTTTTGGATGAAAAACCTTCATAGTGCTAAATAGTCATTGGATTTCATATCGGCCGCGTGGCCTAATGGCTAAGGCGCTAGATTTCGGTTAACTTGAGCAATCGTTCCCTCTAGAGATTCCAGGTTCGACTCCTGGCGTGGTCGTGTTTCCGCTCAAGATTTCTTTTTTTGCACGTAGTTTTTTTTTTGGCCGTCGTGTGTAAGTCTTAAGGTGTATATCGCAGCAACGTCTTCTGTTCGCGAGTGCATCGTGTGCGCTCGTGGCAGGCACGTGCAACTGCGGCACCTTCTACGAGGCAAGGCACAGTGGTCACTTCGTTTATCTTCTTGTGGGGTAGCAGCGCCTGCGGCCTCCAGGTGCCGACTGCCCAATCTGGTAGGCATGACAGATGTGCACCCCAAGGAGGCCTGCATGAGGGGGCAAGGCTGACTGGGGTGTAGACAATAACTTTTACTCGCGATTTGATATTCCGTGCCTCGCGCCTCTCTTGGAATTGTGTGTAGCACTCAGCGCCGTTTCACTTGTATTTGTCCTGCACGGTATTACGTGAACGACTCAGGAGCGGTGGGTGGTGGTTCAACAGTCACCATGCCTGACTAGACTGATAAAACCAGGGTCCACCATCCAATTAGCCGAAATCGGATCCCGCTTACCATCGTGATTCTTCGGCTCAGCATCCGTGTCTCGCGCCTGTCAACCCTCACCGCCCGGTCTAGAAGCACCGGCCAAGCGCAGCGACCAAGAACCCCGCCGCTATCTGACGGGTCTCGCATGCTTGGGCCGAGATCTGGGGAACGTTGCGACTGCATCTCCTCGTCTGCCTCGTCGATCGCCGACTGCGCTCCGTCCGCACGCCGCCGCCTACAATGTCGTCCTCGTTGCCGGGCAATCGCGAGCTGCCCGTGTCGCAATATGATCTGGGCACCTACCTGGGCCGCGTGCGGCACTCGATTGGTATAACAGACCCGAGGTGAGATTTCTCGAGTCGATTTGCACCCTTCCCTGGAGGATAAGCAAGAGTCTGGGGACAATTGCAAAATCTTGTGAACAAAGTCGCTGACAGTCGATTGGTAACAGTACCCTCTTCGCTGGCTCATCTGGACTCGAAAAGGCCAAGAAACTCGTCACCGAATACAAGACGGGCAAGTTGGAGCATATGACGCCGCAGCTATGGCATGCCAAAAAGATTGTCGACTCGACGCTGCATCCAGACACTGGCAAGCCAGTCTTCCTCCCTTTTCGCATGTCGAGCTTCGTCATCACGAACTTGGCCGTCACGCTGGGTATGCTCCAGCCCGGGCTGGGCTTGGCAGGAACTATTGGATGGCAAATCGCCAACCAGTCCGTCAACGTCGCCGTCAACAGCGCCAACGCCAACAAGTCATCACCCATGACCACGGCCATGCTGGCCAAGTCGTATGCGGTTGCGGTCACGGCCTCTTGCTCCGTGGCTCTTGGCCTGACCAAATTGGTGCCCAGGCTCAGGGTATCGAACGCCACGAGGAACATTCTCCAGAGGCTCGTCCCCTTTGCGGCGGTAGCATCGGCTGGTGCGTTGAACGTCTATCTCATGCGACGTGGCGAGATCGAGAGGGGCATTGACGTCCGTCCCGTGCTCTCGGAGGCGGAGAAACTGAAGCTGCAGGAGGAGGGCAAGTCTGAGCGTGATGTCCCTTCTCTCGGCCGAAGCCAGAAAGCGGCCAAGCTTGCCGTGTACGAGACAGCCGCCAGTCGTGTCTTCAACAGCAGCCCGGTTATGATCATTCCGCCCATGATCCTCTACTACATCCAGGAGAAGAGCGCGTGGTATAAGCGCCTGATGCAGAAAGAATGGGTCAGGGCCAGCCCTCGATTGACGACCACACTTCCCATCGGTCTCAATCTGGCCTTGATCGCGGCGACGTCGTTCGCTGTGCTTCCCTTGGCCCTTGCTGTCTTCCCACAGCAGCAGCAGATCTCGGCCGAGAGCCTCGAGGAGGAATTCCACAACAAGGGCGGCAGCGGCGGCAAGGTGTGGTTCAATCGTGGTCTTTGAGGCTTCTGCAATACCCAAATTCAAGCCTCGGACGCCATTTGCGACGACGGATGCTTAGAGTCTCAAACCCCATCCGCGGGATCCTCGCCCGCATGGAGATTTGCAGATCTGTCACTGCATGAGCAGGGGTCAATTGGACCCCCCCCCGGTCGGAAAGACACAGCCGGATTCAAGTGTGATTGCGAAGGGGCTGACAGGCACGGCTGTTTCAGCAAGATGAATTCAGCATCAGCGACACAGCTTTAGAAGCGCTGCATGGAATTCTTAGCTATTCAATGTTTTGTTGCGGAGGAAGTGAAGTCCCGGGCGGCTATTAGGGAACGCTCGATGGCGTCCATTGAGGCGCGCGAGCGATTTATGCTCTGCTTGTTGGCATTTTCATGTGCAGTAGCAAGTTTGCCATGGTGGTTGAGGACCAGATATACAGACATAGATGCGTACACGCAGCCGCAATAGATCACCGATAACAGCACACCCAGACCAAGCAACATGCTATTCTCGCCCATACCTACAAGGAGATCACATTATCGACTAAGGTCCAGACACCGACCAGTGGCTCTGCGGGTTACAATCGAAGCTTGAGCTCTCAGGGCTTATGGCACAATGCAAATGAGTTGATAGCTCCCAGGAAGGAGCCTAGCATGGTGATGAAGCGAAGCTGCGTCTTCTATCCAGTGGTGGTTTGCGGATGATGAGCTCGATGAGTAGCCACTGGAAGTAAGGTAAAGGTCGGTTAAACCTCCTGAATAAGTTAGAGAAAGACTTAGCCAGCGTTTGCAAGCAGAGAGGGAGACTGAGCTGGCGTTTGCAACGGAGATAAATACTTGAGAATTCACGCCTCCACACCTCTTCATCTCATACCCAATGCTTTCGAAACTTAACACACATCGCTACGCAGGTAGCTCCTACGGACAGTCATCGTCAGCGCAAGCTTCTATTGAGACTCACGATTATTGTCTATTTTCCCAAGGTGGCTGTGGCTCTTCTGATCGAACGAAAGAATCTTTCACTCAGGTGAACAGCGGGTGAGCAGCGGCGCCCTCTTGCAGCGGTTTGGTTCCTCGGCGAGAAGACTAAACCGACGCTGACACCGTTCCTTTCAGCGCTCCGTGCGAAAATACGACTCCCTGCAAAATGAATCGCGAGATAATTAATCAGCTTGTTGAGCATCTCGCTGCTCGCCTAGCCATGGAGGAAAAAGACACGGCCTCATCAGACACTCCCTCACCAGACACAGAGGTGTCGCTTGATGTGTTGATCCTCGAGCACGTTAGGAGTGTACTCGCAGCCTTGGAGATTGTTGAAATCCAGGAACCTTGCGACGAGGCGCCCGGTTCAGATGAGCAGCTCGAAAGTCTCCTCAAGAAGATCAAGCTCAAGGAGGACCGCCGCCTACTCGACAGCCTGAGAAGTCGAATCACGGCCACACATATGAGCCGCAACGTGGAACGAAGGCTCAAGTCAGGTGAAACCGTCGATGGATTTATCAAAGAAAAGCGATTGAGGCCGGACCAGTTCTACTACCTTCGGGCGATTGGCAGGGCAAGCGGTATCATCTGCGCCGACTACCCAGGCATTCTTGTTATGCTGGAGGTGCTTGGTTACGATCGAATCAAGCTGGGTCGTCTGACCGAGGAGCAGTCCAAGTTGGCCCTGCAGGAAATCATCAAAAAGCACGGTGAACGACTTGTAATGCTGTGCAAGCTGGGCCAGGAGCTGAGAGAGGTCATCGAAGGTGAGGAGATCTCGGAAGAGATGATGCAGCTTGGGCCTTATAAGCTGCAAGGTCTCGTGGACTCGAAAATGGCCCGCAAGCTACTGCAGCCGTGGTACTAAGCTAAAGGGTGTGGGTGCCATCAAGACTTTGGGTTTCCGTCTACCGCCCTTCTTTTGCTTTGCTTGTATGGAGTAGTTGATCACTCAACGTTTATCTCTCGTACGAATACAATGGTATTTTCTCGCTGCGTAACCCTTTGCACTCCTTAGTGTTACAGACGTCACGATTGATAATGGATCTTGGCGTTTAAGCCGGTTGATCCCTGATCAGTATATGCAGGATAATGACCGTGTTGTAAGCTGGCAAGATATCCCTACATTATTCAGATCACCGTCGTGGTCCGGGTGATACTACTGTAGCGATCGCTCAACGCAATGCTGCATCTTTGGTTTGATTGACAACTAAATTGCTGTTACCTTCGTAATAGGGACAAAAACCGTGCGCATTCCTGTGACATGGTTGAGCGCTCGTGCGGAACTTCTACGAGTATGGACGCCGAGTACTCCGTACGGAGTACATTCGCATGCATTAAACTCGCCTTGTCGAGCGCAGGGGTGGACCACGCACATATCATAGAAGGATAAGCCTAGCCCACACGCGTCTGTTACTTCTATATCGACAACGATATAATTAGGCCATGCTCGTTCTTGGTGGCGACCGGCTCGAGGTCGTCTGCAATTTGGCGGCAGCGATGGTTTCACGCTGCAACACAAGAACACATCCCAGGTGCCAACGTTAAAAAAACGACTCAAGATGTGCTTTATGAAAAGAGAAGAGACCACACCACGGTGTCCAGATCCACAATCACCCGTTGGTCTCCCGTGAGAAGTCGGCGATGTGCGCAGTTAGTGGTCGCGAGGCTTGGAGTCGCCAAGTCGCCACCGCGGATCGGTGGCGTGGATGGTGCCGCTGGGCTGGAGCGCACCCGCGCCAAAGCCGGCTACCGTGGGCGAGTGCATGTTACGGGAATACGGGCTTGCCGGGCCATGGCTGAGCGAGACGCAGATGCCGTACGAGGAATAACTGGGCACAGGGAGGGCATGCGTATCGCGACAATTACACAGATGCTTCGAGATGAAATAATAAGATACCGCCTCGCTTTGCAGACCGCCCCAGTCAGCCAGCCTTGTTCCTTACGTACTCCATAGAGGCAACGACGCCATGATGCAACTCGTGGGGCATTGGTGGGTTGTGAGGTGAAGCCAAACCATGCCGTCACTCACCGATGTGATAGTGACGGGCTTTTCCGCGCTGCAGCACGGGAGCGACACAATCTCGGGGGAGGATGGAAGACACGAATCGACAACGGAGGTCTTGCAGCATGGATATCATTGAACATGAGAAAAACGACGCTCGCTGCAGAACGACGATAGGCGAGATGGACCTTGCTCTCCTGGAAAAGCCGGGGTCCGTGGACGAGCATTCGGGTGGCCCGACAGCGGCGCTTGTGGGAGCAGGCGAGAGCAAGGAGGCGGGGATCGTAGCGAAACATTGGCTGGATCACACCCTGCAGAGGCATCCGCCGACACGCTCGCTATGTCTTGGGCCGATGGCTCTAGAAGGAAAGGGGAAAACTGGTGAAAACGAGGCGCAAGGGTGTGACCTGGTGGTGTGCTCTGACGGGTCACGACGCCATACGATCAGGGACCCTCTCCGCGCGCGGAAAAGGCGAGGGAGTCTGTTGACAGAAAGGAAGGCAAAATGCAGAGCAGCGTCAGAGTTGCGTTTGCGGATGGTGGTTGGTGGACAAGGGCACCCTGCGTTGTGCGGCATGTAGAACGAGCAGCAAGGCCTACGAGCACCAGGCACGGTCTGCACTCGGGCTCCGACGATAAGCTGTCGGCCAAATTAACGGCCGAGAGTAATATTCAAGCAAGCATTCCTTCGTGTTGATCTGTGGTGGACAGAGAGTGGCCTCGGCCTTCGCATCTGCAACGTGCAGCGGCCAAGGTACGAGCTTGGGCCAGGGCGGTTTGACTTTGCCGCCTGAGGCACAGACACAGCACGTTCGTTTTTTGGCCACCTCAGCCGAGTCTCATCCTGGCTGTTTCTGCGGGCCGCACCCACGACGGCCGACGTGCAGCGAGGGTGCAGCGCGGGCCCCGCCATCATTGAATGCGGCGTTCCCCAACCAGCGCGGTCTCGGCCCGGCGTGCCCTTTCGTTGGACGTCGCGAGGCCTGGGTGGCCTGACCCGCTGGCAGGAAGATGGCATTCAGCGAGCGTCGAGAGCAGCAACCTGGCGGGAGAGGATCGTGATGACCGCGATGGGAGCTGAGCATCACGCAGCCGTCCATTTGTGCTGGTATGCTGCGCGGCGTGCACGAACCTTGATGACGACTGGAGCCACGGGGTCTTCGTCAACTGTTCAGTGCACCGCGTCCCGCTCCACTGCCCGCCAGACTGTTAGGGCGCGAGCCATCTGGGTCCAGCGGGCCACTCGGCGCTGAGCCTGCCGCTCCATAGTGGTCCAACGCTGAATGGCTGGACTGGAATTGCCCGGCGGCACTGTGTGAGCCTCAAACGCAGCACGGGGCTGTCTTCACCACTGGCCCGTCACGGAATCCCCCATCGTCACCCCATTCCGACGGCTGGAGTAGCGTCGTCTCGTGGCAATAGTTCGCCTTGATAAGTGTCCCCCAGTTCGTGTTTTATGTTGCCGCAGTGCTGTCCCTTGGCCTCTGAAAGAGGCAAATCGCTCCGAGCGCGGTAGCGTACTGCCCGGGCGTGGGGGCACGGCTCCAATTGGATTTCGTCACTCGACGCCAGCCGTAGCGGGTGCCTGTTGGGGATCTGCACTGTATTACCGCTGGGCTTGCAACTGCAACGCCTACCGTACAGGGCAGAGTCCAACCAGCGCCATCGGCCAGCACTGGAGCGCACCTCCTCCAGCGCACCACCACCACCACCGCCGCCTCCGCAACCCCGACCAGCCTACCCAGCGCACGAGGCCGTTCACATTCTCGCCCTCTTCCTCCTGCCTCTCGCAACACTCGTCCATCCTCGACGACCGAGTCCTCTCCATCGAAGCCTGCGAGCATTTCTGTCCATCACCTCGCGTGCCTCGACCACGCCGACTGACGCCCAGCCCAGCTGACCGGAAACACCCACCGCCTGCAGCCACAGCAAGGGGGATTCCGCGCACAGCCGCGAGCATGTCGACGCCAACCACGGCCGTCGCTACGCTGCCTCGCTACCACACGCACTACCACCACCCGTCATATCCGCATCAGCCTCACGGCAGCACCAGCAACACGGTCAGCACGACGACGACGACCACCGCGGCCAACTACCGCTCCGCCGCCGCGAACGCTCTCTTGCCGCCCCCGGGCTCGACGACGCGGACAACGGCGTCCAGCGCTGCTCGCCCTCTGTCCTTCTACGGGCAGCCTGCCAGCGCGGGCTCGCCTGCTGGGGTGGATGGCATAGCCCAAACCCAATCGTCAGCGCCCCGTCCGCCTCCGCACCGTGACCTCCCAGACGACCACCACAGCCTCCTGCATAACCTCGACACGTCGTCGTCTGCTCATCACGACGACAGCTACCCGTCCACAATGGCCAGTGCCGTCGTCTCTGACCAACCCTCGCGGAAACGCCGTCGGTCCCGCGAGCCCGACTGGAACAATTTCTACCGCAACGGCCTGCCCAAGGAGATCATCGTCATTGACGACTCGCCCGAACCAGAGGCTAACACTAGCCGCAAAATCACCAATGGCAACTACAGCAGTGCCGCCGTCGCCGCCGTCGTCGTCGCCGCCGGCGAGAAACAGACGCGGCAGCCGGCAAGGAAGAGGAGACGGGACGACGACCCGACCATCAGCCGCGCCTCTGGCTATCACGTCCAGTATGTCGGCTCACATACGAATACGCCGCTGCAGAACATGACGCCTGTCGGCTCCACCCTGTCCAGTGACCGCACCAACTCGGCCCTCCACACCACAGCCCCGACGTCGCTCTCTTCCAATAGCCAGTATGACGATGTTCAGGCACCGCTCAAGCGGAAGCGGACTCGTCAACAAGCTGCCAACGAGGCCAAGCGGAGGGACATTGACGGGCTCGGCGACCCCTTCTTCACTTACAAGCCTCCGCCGTACCCGCCAAAGAAGGCCTCCGACGTTCATGTCAGAGTTATTCACGACGTGAGTTTCCTCGTGCCTTTCCCCGATGTCATTTCCCGTTATCGCCGTTGCGGCGTGTGATAGATTGCATAGCTGACACACTCTTTCTACTTGCTCTAGCGAATTCACGACAAGAACCACAAGGTCGACGACGAAGATGGCCACTACATCGTCGTGCCCGACGCCGAACTGACCGAGAAATGTGAGTTGAATGCTCTTCCGAATTCCTGCGTACGCACCCTCCTGACACGAGATTAAGACCAAATCACGCGTCTGCTTGGCCAAGGCACTTTCGGCAAGGTCGTTCAGGCCCGCGACCGGAGGCGTAATAAGGCCGTTGCCGTCAAGATTATCCGATCCGTACAGAAATACCGCGACGCCTCGAGAATCGAACTTCGAGTACTTGCCACGTTGAAGGCAAATGATGACGATAATCGGAACCGATGCATCCACCTGCGGGATTGCTTCGACTACCGTGGACATATTTGCATAGTCATGGACCTCCTTGACCAGAGCGTCTTTGACTTTCTCAAGGGCAACGGCTTCGTGCCGTTCCCCAACAGCCAGATCCAGAGCTTCGCCCGTCAACTGTTCACCAGCGTCGCTTGTGAGTTGTCCTCTCCACTCTGTTTCTCGGTGCTCTGCTGACAGCCTGTGTTTAGTCTTGCACGACTTGAACCTGATACACACTGATTTGAAGCCCGAGAACATCTTGCTCTGCGACGCCTCCTACCAAGCCTTTACGTACAACCGAAAGATTCCATCGTCGTCTACAACCATCAATCGACAGGCTGTCCAGCGACGAGTTTTACTCGACACGGAGATCCGACTGATCGATTTTGGCTCGGCCACATTCCAAGATGAATACCATTCTTCCGTTGTATCGACCCGTCACTACCGGGCACCTGAGATCATCCTCGGGCTTGGGTGGTCCTATCCTTGTGACATCTGGAGCATAGGCTGCATCCTAGTGGAGTTCTTCACGGGAGACGCCCTTTTCCAAACGCACGACAACCTGGAACACTTGGCCATGATGGAGGCGGTTGTCGGCCACCGCATTGACCCGCATCTGGTTCAAACAGTCAACAAGATGTCAACGCGCAGTGGTGGAAACCCTGCTTCAAAGTATGCCCTGCCAATGCAACCATTCAACTCTATTGACGACACCGACGCTAACATGCTTCCCAAGGTACTTCAAGCGGCTCAAACTCGATTATCCTACCGCGGACACGACGCGCGGATCGCGCAGATTTGTCAAGGCGATGAAGCAACTTCACGTACGTCGACGCCGTGCTGTTGCATTTCGTGGACAACTGCTAACTGAGGGCGTAGGATGTTATCCCATCAAACACCACATTCTTTAAGAACTTCCTTGATCTATTGAGAAAGATATTCGTTTATGATCCTGCGCAGCGCATCACGGCCAAGGAAGCTCTGAACCATCCTTGGTTCAAGGAGATGGCCGTCCCCGACGATGGAACCGAGGCCGCCAAAATTCGACTGGAAAGGAAAAGGCAGCAACAGGAGCTCAAAAGACCGGGACAAGAACTCGGACGGAACCCGCACTTTGTTGGTTGAAGGCGCTGCTACTTATCCAGTGCAACTGGAATTCATATTACGGCCATACGAGCATGATAACGGAGTTGGGCGGTTTCAATGACAGACCTGTAGCGAAGAGATGTTTTATGGAGGACCGACACGGCGCCCAGCGGTATGACGCTGTACTTTTAGTGCAATAGCTGCTGTACTTGTCTTCCCATTTGCAGATTGGGCTCCACGGCTCCACGGATATCTACCATATTCGGATGTGGTGTGGCCTTGTTGAGGCGATCAAGGTTATCGAGGAAGCTGGCGTGCTCATGCTACGGACCCTTCCTCGCAGACGTGTGCAACGAGACCAAGGTCGAGCTCCGCAACACCGAATACATACCCATATTTGTCCTTCCTATTCCGCGGATATCGCTCTAAGGAGTGCCGAGCCCATGACACTTTCCCGGAGGGACTTGGGCCTTGCAAGTGGGACAATGTTGTCATGCTGTTGGAACGTGTCTGGTTGACCGCCACAGGCTTCACAGACTGTCAAGCCGAGTCTTGGAGTTGACCATGGTTGCAAACAGCATACTTGAAACACGATCGGTCAAGTTACTTGGAGAATCGTCATTTCTTTGTGGCTGAAGCTGACGGAAACTAGTTGTCTTTGTCTCCTAACAGGGCCTGGTCAACTTTGAGCTCAGTTGCGGCATGGACGCACATCGTCGCTTTCCATATCTGGACGACAACTACGGCCTTTGTCCCGGATGGGACGGCAGCCTGTTAGCGTTACCAGCGACGGGGGCGCAGCACGTTCAAGGCCTGCGGGAAGCAAACCGCGAGATGTATCCCTCAAGACATATTCATATGCCGTGCAGCCTGAGGTTTGCATTTTTCATGCTCCGCTCCTGAACGCCTCGGACATCAACACCAGCACGAACTGCGCATACACAATCACGTCGGGAGTGATCTGCCCATTATCAATATGGGCAAATGACTGGAAAGCCTTGACCCCGAGAGAGGGCGTCCCGAGCACTCGGCTATGGCGGACGTCGACAGTGGGCTCAAGGACATATAGGACAAGGCACTCGAACAACTCACCCGTCTCCTCTAACTTGGGCCCGGAGCTTCGTGGCGAAGCGTGGCTGCGTAACCAGGAGAGGCAGATGAAGATGCCAGATCGCTGCCTTCTACGGCCAAAAAGCCTCGTCAACCGCCTCGCCATCGCCATGGGGAAACACATCGCGCCGTTCTCTCATTCGCGCGCCAACCTCTGTCCGACGCACAAGCCTTTGCACCAGCGCGTGGTGCGCAGAGCGAAACGCTCGTCGGAATCATCGTTCAGCTTCGCGAGGATGTCCACGCAGAACGCGAGCAGCGCCGGCGTGACAGGTACCGCAAGCATGGATGTCCGCCGGCTCGAAGGCGTCGCCGGACCGTGATAGAGCTCACGGACGACAGCCTGCCGTTGCCGAGGCGGCGGAAGCTGGACCTGACCCTTGTGGGCAACCAAAGTCGCTCGATGTTCCTGAGCACGGTAGCGTGCACATCCGAAGAGCGGCCGGCGTGGGTGGGACGGCGCAGAAGGGATGCCAATATGATACTCAGAGAAGGGGAGACGGGCAGTGTGGATGCATGGGCGTGGTTAGACGCCGTCTCGGAGCTCGAGGGTCTCGAGGAGGAAGACGACGACGAATGGGAGGATGACAGTCTTGCCTTCCGCGATGGCAAAATGTCGCCTCACCCGTGCGAGGTCAGCTCGCGCCTCTGCCGTATCCCGCAGACGCTCGACGAGCTGGCCAGCTTCCACGCCGACACTTTTCTCTCGCAGAGCGTCTCCAACATGAGCTCTCTCGATGACGCCTCTCTCGCCCCCCCCGGGCATCCCCCATTGGCCTCCCATAACATATCCTAAACACGCCGCATTCTTAGCCTTGTCTTGATGCCTAATTTTATCACCGAACGGCAATGTCTTTCGTGCCCCTTTCTTCTGATTGGTAGTATCTGGTTGAAAGGTTGCAACGGAAAGGCAGCTGGAATTTATATCGTCACCGAAATGCCTCCAAGTCTCAGGCCGCCGAAACTGGCAATAGATAATTATATAAAGAGCCGGAAACCGCCGCAACGGCTACCTAGACACGCTCAATGAATTACCGCATAACACCAATTTTACAATCACGTAGCTCCTGAAGTTGAGCAAGTGACCATGAAGTTCGCAATTATCTTCGCAGCTTGCTCCATCGGCTCGGTCCAGGGCTGCGTTAACCGAGCTGCCGCGCAGCAGGCCGCTATCGCAGCGGGATGTACGACTGTCACCACTTACTCGGACTCCGGAACTTTGTGCAATATATTTGGATGTAACTGTGCCTGGGGCTGCTGGGGGCCTATCCCCGGGCCATTTGGGGGCACCGTCCTCAGCTGGTACCCCAACCAGTGCCCAGCACAGATAGGCGTAAGTGAATGCCTAAGATTTTACCATGAACCAGGAGACAGGGGTGCTGATGGACAGCACTTTCAGAGCTCGAGTTGCTAGAGAAAACGAGACAATTTTCTCTGGAGACTATCGTGATGGGAAATCCACCTGGGGGGGGGGGGGGGGG
>JALHBW010000035.1:0-142857 GCA_024339985.1 Tolypocladium endophyticum | reverse complement strand
CCCCCCCCCCCCCCCCCGGCGCCAGCAATTAGTTCTCCCGCAGCCAGCCAGCCAGCCAGCCAGCCAGCCGCAGTCTCCGGCGGCGACGCCCCGACGCCCGACGCCCATGTTCTGCTTCGGGCTCAGTCCACAGCAGGGCCCGCCTGACGTCCTGTGTGTGGAGAGAGTGTGTGTGTGGTGGATGGTGCGGCGTCGCTGGACAGAGCCAAGCTGCGGTGCCGCGGCCAGAACTGACTTTCGATCGCCCTCGTCGGCATTCATGCTGCTGCTGCTGTTGGGTTGGTGCTGCCGCTGCTCCATCCTGCTCCTCCTGCTGCTGGCTAGCTGGCTGGCTCGGACGCTGGGTCGGCTCATCCGGTTGCTTGGTACGAAGAGTGGTGCCTCTTTTGACCTTCTGACACCATGACCTCCCCTTCCGTCGGCGCCATCGTCTGCGTCTCCTCTTCATCCCGTCGCTTCTCCTCACGCTCGCCCGTGCCCTCGTCCTCGTTCCTGCACCCCAGGCTCGTTGTCTTCGTCCTGCGCCGTCCCTCGCCGTGCTGAGCATGAGATTGCGCCTCTCCTCGGCCTCTGCCTCCGCCTTCCGTCACATCGCATCGCCCTGACTCGCCCTGCCCACTGTCCCAGTCCACTGTCCGCGTCGGTGTCCTTGGCCGCCCCTTCCGCTGCGTCCTTTGGTTGTCCCCGCTCGCCTTGCAAATCGCCCTCCGGCTGGCGAGCTTCAGAACGTAAAACGAGCTCGGCCGTCTGCCCGCGCCGCCCCTCTCTCTCAAGCCGGAGCAAGGGCGCCTGATCGGGGCATGTCCACGCCCGGTCCGTGAGCGAGTGACGACGCATGGGCACCTCGCCGAGCGACTGACTCCTGCTCCTTTGCCGACGTCCCATCTGGCTGGCCTCACCGCTCGCGAAGCTCCACGACGCCGTCTTAGCCATCATCGCCTTGCCTACACTGTGAGGCATCTTCCTTGACCTGTCCTTATTAATCCTCACGTCTTCCTCTGTCCACCGTCATTAAGCGCACCCTGCTCCCGCCACCGTCGCCGCAGCCGCCGTGATTATCTCCGTCGCCTATCAAGGTTCCCTCCGGCGCCGACTTCGTACCGGCTCGACCTGACCTACCTTGGCCGCCTCCGTCCTTCGTTGGTGTGTCCTTCGCGTTTGCCTCATGAAAATCTCGAGTCGGCCACTCGGCCAAAGCGTAACCCCCAAAGTGTGCCTCCCATAGCCTTGGGACAGGGAAGGCAGCCAACATAGCCAAAGCGCCCCCAAAGCTACCTTACATAGCTAGACCTAGTATTCCTACTTATCCGCCCCTCTGCCTCGCTCGCGACTGAAGTCTTCCACCTGCAGCTTCTCTCGACGACAACCCATTTGGCCGCGTCTTCAGGCAGCCGCCAAACTTCGAAAGGATCAAGCCTGGAGACAAAGGGAATCAAGCTGCGGCGCAGGGTGTGGTGGACCGCCTGCGACCACGGTTTCCCATGGATCCCATCAACTATATCCCGCAGAGCTCCCAGAGACTGCCATCTCACAGCGATTCTCCTGCCGCTCCATGGATGGCGGATGCTCACAACGTTGCCACCTCACCGTGGCCGCCTCATTCCTCCATCTCTCCTCTATACTTTCCCCAGACGCAGCCGCCGCGACCGCCGTCGAGCTCGGAGCCTCTACCGTTCGGACTGCAGATCGCATTGCCGCATCCTGATCGCAGTGTTCGTGGACAGCAGCAGTCTCATCGACAGGACTCCTTCCCGGCCTCGCACATGCCACATTCGCATCACTGGGGATCTGCGCTCCACTCCGTATCCGGGCTCGCGAGTGCAGCCTCGGTCAGCCAAGGAGGAGCTGGAGGCCTTGCCTCGCATCCGAGTGAGCGCGAGATGCAAGCGGGCACAGCCTTAGGCCACGGCGGCAGAGATCTTGCCTTGCAGCCGCAGGGCGCGGTGAACATGGGACCGCAAGGTACAACGTCGGAGACGCAGGCACATTCACTGCCAGTTGGTGACTCGCTGTTTTCGTCGCCCAGTCGCCCAGCAAACGCCTACAGCCAACGGAGTGCTTCACACCTGTCAACACCCCATCATCACTCTTTCGATCTCACACCACCTCGCCGCACAGCGCAGGACTCGTCCTCTGTTGCCTCCTCCTCGGACGCGCCGCGGACTCACCAGCAGCTGCATGGCCTCAGTAAGCTCATCTCGTCGTTACTAGCTAATCCTGTTTCACCCCGAGCTTCTCTCATTCTTCTAGCCCCTCTGGCTCCTCAGGCTCATTTGTTCCTTGCCCTGACGTTGACCTACCCTCGCCCATGATGCATGCCGTCTAGTGGAGCCGACTCCTGACTTGCCATCTGCAGCTTCATCCGCCCCCACTACCTCTCGCGATAACTCTGCGCTGCCATCTCCCGTATCTGATCGACGTCGACAAGGTCTCTCACGAGCACGTCGATACATGTCTTCACGGCACACTGCGTCGGATCCCCCCCGGGACGACGATGCTGACGATGGAGGTCGTCAGACCGCTTCCGAAGCCACTAGGCTAACTCATCGAGTAAGCATGAGCTCGAATCCGGCTGCGCTTTGGGACGAAGCCGCCGTGAGGCAACTGCAGCTGGTCCGTGGCGCGACCTCCAGTAAGATGGTTGCGTCTCGAATGGCGCTACGGTCGTTGCTAAGCGTTGACATGAATGAGTTGTCTGATAACGAGAGAAGTGCGTACCGACGCCTGTCCTAAGCACTGATCCTGACGTCTCACGTTCGTCCGAGGGGCACATGCTAACTGCTATTCCAGCTTGTGTCATCTGCTACAACGACTTTGGCGTCGAGAGCCCCGAGGGAATCAACGAGGCGCCCCTGCGCCTCCCCAGGTGCAAGCACGTTTTTGGCGACCACTGCATCAAAAAATGGTTCGAGGACTCCGACAGCTGCCCGTATTGCCGCGACAAGCTGCCCTCGGAGCCCAAGCAATCTCAAGGCCAAGGCTCGGCGAGAGCCTTCATGAACATAATGAGGATGCGAGGGGTGCCCCTGTCGGCAGGGTGAGCCCTCCCCATCAATGCCGAGACAAGAAGCTCATGCTGACTCTTGGCGCAGTGTTCCTGACCATTTATACTCACGATTGTTGGGGGGTTCAGTGGGGGAAGCCGAACTTCTTCAAGCCATGACGGCGAGACACGGACGCTCTGCCGAGAGGCGCTCTGCGCCAGACGATGCTCCCGGCGAGGACCAGCGCCGAACGCGACAACGCCGAAGTAGCCCTAGTCCCCATGGTCATTCAACTCCAGCCTCGAGCGGAGGCCGTGCTGTCCCACGACTTACGACCTCAGCCCCTAGCGTCCAAGGCCTCTTTACGAGCTGGCAGCCTGGCCCGAGTATCTGGGGTCCAATCCCGCCACAGACTGCGGTGGACATGCGTCCCGCAACAGGTTCGGCCCATCAGCAGGACGCGGGTCAGAACAGAGTGGTAGAACAGCAGCAGCCGCCGCCGCCCTTATTCGCGAACCCATCGCAACAACCTCCTTTGACTTTCCCTTCGATTGCTTCGGCAAGGACTCATGCTCGGATGGCCGCTCACCTGCAGAGCCAAGACTCGCACAGAGCGGGAGAGCAAGGGACTTCAATGACGCCTTTCACTCTTCGCAATGATGAACAGCAGCAACTGGACCAGCAGCTGCAGCGGCAACTCACGACAAGTCTATCAGGTGTTCCGAGCAGCAACATTCCGCGTCTCCGACCAGTACCACCAGGAACCATCTCTCAAGAAAGCCCGGCACAGACAGTCGACAGGTCAGAGCATGTCCAGGGCGATGCATCCTTATCAATCTTCGATCCCAACCACAACCGACCCTGGTGAGGCAAAATGCCTCTGAAGACGTCTGCCAGAGCATAGGGCCTGAGGGCTTCTCCCGTGATGCGACTTTCCCAGATGCACCTCTATCGGCTGCTTCGGAGCGGATGCTTCGGAGCGAATTCCTTCTTTTTTTTTAACCTGCTTGGGCCAAACCTTGAGTGACAGAGCGGGCCCAGATCATGACGACCGAGGGTCTGCAGGTCTGTCTTCTTGGTCTTTGTTGCGGGGTAAAGGCTGAGATCCCCCAGTTAGTAACCTCGGCCGCCTTGACGTGGGGTTCATATGATGATTGAGGGCGGCGCAATAGGGCATAGTGCACCGAGCATCATGGGCAATATTATAGATGGCGCGGATGTAAACCATCTAACCATTAGACGAGCGAAGGCAGGCAGGTATATGGTAGCTAGCGGCTAATTCAAGCCAGCGAATTAATGAGTCAATGCAGACAAGGAGACGTGAATATTCGTGACAAATCAGCGACCCAGCAATTGAGTGAGGGCTGGGTGCCTCAGCATGCCATTTTCGGCCGGTTTCGTGGCCAGGTTACGGAACATGGTCCCGTCGGAGCCAGAAGCGGCGGGCACGCTCGAATGAAGGGCTCTCGAATGGAATTGCTTTTAGCTGGCTAGTGTGTGGTCGAAACGCTTGCCTGTTCGATGACAAGACAGGCAAATGTGGGCCGGATGCGGAGGCGGCTTCCAGGCCAATCCCGATCGGACGCATGAGGCGGTTTTGGACCGGCCGTTTTGTCTCGAACACGACCAAGCATCCCCTGGTGGCGCTGGGGTCGGGAGTCGGCCAAGTCCACGGATTGGAGGGCATGGCAAAGAGGCTATGGGAACCCGGAGGGGCTGCGCCAGTGGCCCTTGCGTGTGTTGCGATGACACGCAACTCCGACGCCGAGGCTCGAGTTTCTCGCTGGCGCTGACGGACGGCTGAGAGAGCGTCTGGACAAATGCCGAAGAAGATAGCCCACCCCTTGTTCGGATATCTATAAGTGGTCGCCGAAGAAGACTACTTCGAGCTGAAGACTACACGGGCCGCACAGCGGCAACATCGCCAGTATCATCGCCACATTCAACCCCAGCGAACGCGATGGCGCCGCCGCTGCAGAGATTCGCACTGACGGCGTTGGCCGGTGCGGCGCTGCTTGCATTTGTCTTCAATATGCGGTCAGCCGGCTACCTGGCCCGCGCGTTCATGATGCAGTGGCTCGCGCAGCTCACGCTTTGGGGGATCTGGACGACGTTTGTGTATCCTCACTTCGTGTCGCCGCTGCGCCATCTGCCGCAGCCCGAGGGCAACCACTGGCTCCTGGGCCATGGTCGGAAGCTCATGAATGAGTCGCCCGCCGCGCCGCTAAGGGAATGGTCAGTCTCTGTTCTGCCATGACGGGGAATTGCGCTGACGTGCTGCTCAGGATCACCAGTCTGGAACATGACGGTCTGATCCGCTATCTCTTCTTCTTTAACCGCGAGCGCCTCGTCGTGACCTCGCCCAAGGCTCTGGCCGAGGTCCTGGTCACCAAGAACTACGAATTTCCGAAGCCCGACGCGGTTCGCAATGCGGTCGGCCGCATCCTGGGCCACGGCATCCTGCTCACCGAGGGCGAGGAGCACAAGGTGCAGCGCAAGAACCTGATGCCGGCGTTTGCCTTCCGCCATGTCAAGAACCTGTACCCGACGTTCTGGAAGAAGGCCCGCGAGGTGACGCAGGCCATGACGGCCGCGTGCGGCGATGCGACGACCACCGTTCTCGAGGTCAACAGCTGGGCTTCGCGGTGCACGCTGGACATCATCGGCGCGGCCGGCATGGGCGTCGAATTTGGCGCCATCCAGGACGAGAAGAGCCCGCTGGCGCAAACGTACGCGCGCCTCGCGAGGCCGACGCGCCAGGCCAAGGTGCTCGTCGTCTTGGGGACCTTGCTGCCGGGCTGGCTGGTGAATCACCTGCCCATCAAGCGCAACGAGGACATCAACGCGGCAGCGCAGCGTATCCGGTCCGTGTGCCGCGATCTGATCCGCGAGAAGAAGCAGCGTATGGCCAACAAGGAGCTGACGGACCTGGACATCCTGTCGGTGGCGCTCGAGAGCAGGCTCTTCACCGACGAGCAGCTGGTGGACCAGCTCATGACGTTCCTGGCCGCCGGCCACGACACGACAGCGTCGGCGCTGACGTGGTCCGTCTACCTGCTGTCGCGATACCCAGAGAAGCAGCAGCGGCTGCGCGACGAGGTGCGCGCGATGCTGCCGTCCGCCAGCGACGGGACGCGCGAGGTTTCCAGCGCCGACGTCGACCGCATGCCCTACCTGCACGCCGTGTGCAACGAGGTGCTACGCATCTTCAGCCCCGTGCCGCAGACGATGCGCGAGGCGGCCGTCGACACCACCATCCAGGGTCAGTTCGTGCCGCGGGGCACGCGCATCATGCTCGCCCCCTGGGGCACCAACGTCGACCGCACACTCTGGGGCGACGACGCGGGCGAGTTCAAGCCGGAGCGGTGGCTGGCGGCGCCGGGCGGCGGCGCCGAGAGCAACTACGCCTTCCTGACGTTCCTACACGGGCCGCGCAGCTGCATCGGGGCGGCCTTTGCGCGCGCCGAGATGGCGTGCCTGCTGGCGGCGTGGGTCGGGCGCTTCGAGTTTGCGCTCGCCGACGAGGCGCTCATGGACGAGCGGAACCTCAAGTTCAAGGTAGCGGTGACGGCGCGGCCGGCGAACGGCATGCACATACGGACGAAGGTGGTCGAGGGATGGTGACCGCTGACGGGGGTTCTGGGTGTCATTTGCCATTTTAACTTGCACGTCTTCTCTCGGGGCGAAGGGGGCCGCATTTTCATTGGGGAGTGGTGTACAAATTCAGGCTGGCCCGTGTGAAGGTGAAGGCATCCCCGGATCGATGCAGGTACATGTATTTTAGCACGTCGTCCGTCAACACTGCCGCGTGATGTACAATCAAGCCATTGTAATTTAGCGGTCTGGAGAATACAAGGTCATGAAACTCCAACATCTAAATTTCTTGCACCAGAGCGAGGCTTCGACATCCGCGCATAAGGAATTGTAGACCGAATGAGGGGAGAGCGTACAGGGTAGGTAGTTTCGTGGTGGCGGAGGACGCAACTTGGCAAGCCTGGGAACGCATCATCGTATCGAGCATACTGAGACAAATACTACGCTATGTTTCGATCGGCGATACGCTCCGAAGCCCGAACGGATCAGGCCGCAGACTCGCCCGAGTTTTCGTTCCCATCTGACGAGCTGCTACCTCGGAAGCCTCGGTGTCCATGAGGACTTGAGTGCGAGCCACAATCCGCCCCTGTGGGCTTCGAAATGAATAAGTTCATGACCTCGACGGTGAATGAACTCGCAAAGGAGGAAGAGCAGCACCTGCCCCATCGAATGTCAACCAATATCAAAATGCTGTTTGGATGACCAAAAGATCAACTGGCTCCCCAGTGGGGATAAAGCAATGGGAGCTCCAGCGGGAGGCGCTAAGCTCAGCTGTTAGCGCCCGCTCGTTTCGATGGAATGGAGGCTCCACGAGACGCCGGCAAGGCTGGGCGGGTAGAGCTGCGGGTGGCGGGCACGGGAATGCCCAGTTGCCAATTATGGAAACACGACTGAGATATCACCAACGCCATCCGTCTCCGATTTGACGACAGCGTTGCGCTCTGCAAACCAACATCCATCTCTACTCGTACGAGGACGAGTATTCTGGCCGAGCTGGAGGTCGGCGGCCGAGCCCCACCATTGGCTGCACCAGCAGGGGCCTTCCCTGGTCGACAGCAGCGCGCGGGTTGGCCCAGCCACCGCCGGTTCGCAAGCTTGCTGTAGGCGGGCCGTGGTTGTGTGGACGGGTAGCGGTCAGCTCTCCACAGCCCAAATCAAAACAACACTCGCTCGGGCTCAGCTCACGCACACAGCATCCGCATCAACATCACATGCGCCGCCCAACATGATGCGAGAACCCCGTCGCCGGAGCCCCGAGAGCTCCCGGAGGCGGCGGCGCGAACGACGAGACTCGCGCGAACAGCTGACCAACCTGCCGCCCATGGCCATGGCCCAGGGCTCTTACACAGACTTGCCACCGCCAGACCGGGAGAGGCCGCGCGAGCAACGGCCACGCGCCCCCTCCAGCAGCGCCTCGTCGTCGAGCTCCTTGTCCTCGTCGGTCCTGGACATCTCGCGCCACTATCCCACCTCTCGCTTCGGCGGCGTCATCGGCACCTTCTTCCGCGCCCCGTCTGAGCGGTCGAGGCGCCGGCGGGAGCGTCGCAGGAGCGGTGGTACCAGGAAGCGGCGCATCCTGTACTTCGGCAACTCGTCATCGTCCTCGGTCAACTCTGACCTCGCCTACGGAAACGGATACATCAACCGGCCCAAGAAGCGCAGCAGCAGCCCTCGAGGCACCACCTCGACCGCTGCAGGGCAATCCCAGTCATACCGACAGCAGCACCGCGGCGCCGACTACGCCTCCGACCCGTCCACTCGACCCGGCGCCCGCAGGGCCAAGACGGACGAAGAGATCCTCCAGCTCGGTCGCCAGCTTTCCGACTTTGCGCGCAAGCAGAATGAAGCCGACTTGCGGGCCGCCGGCCGCAGTCGGCCGACGGGACTTATGGCTGCGGCTTCGGCGGTCAGCGGCTTGCGACAACGGAAGCGCGGCGGAACCAGCAGCCGCGGCATCGGCAGCTCAAGACCGGACCACGGGTCGTCTGGTGATGAGTCGGACTGGGAATCCGCCTCGGAAGATGAGTCGAGCGACGGCGCGGACTCGGTGCTGGCGTACGGTTCGGTCGTGTCGCACGCTCTGCGACCCGCCACATCAGTCGCTGCAGGGGCCGCTGCCGGCGCCGCTGCTGCGTCGATGGTTGGTGGACGATCTACGCAGAGCAGGCAGGACTCCGTGGTAGACCCTCGGCTGTTTGGCCCCGTCAACTCCCTGCATGGCCTGGTCACCCCTCGCCCCTTTGGCGATGACGAGTCCAACCTGCCGGCACAGCAGTACCAGAACTTCAACCGTCTCCGACGAGCCGAGACCGAGCCTGTTTATAAGACGCCTCTCATGACGACTGACTCGAGGAACTTCGGTGCAGACACCGCATCTTTGATATCCTCGCGACAGGACCTCCCGCATCGGTCTCGCCCTGCTCCAGTCCCTCTTCAGCAGCCCGTGCCAAAGGCTCCGGTGTCGGCCAAGGTCTATCAGGCAGAGAAGCTGGAGGACATTAGCCATCGGGACTCGCGCCACTCTCGCCGGGAGGATGAGGGCTTCGGTGGAGGTGCTCTTGTCGGCGTTGCTGCCGCCGCTGCTGGCGCCGCCGCCCTGGCCGCGGAGAGGAAGAAGCGCAGAGATGAACGCAGAGATGAACGCCGAGACGAACGCCGAGACGAGCGCAAGGATGAAAAGAAGGACAACAAGAAAGACGACGGTAAGAAAGAGCGGCGAGAGAGCCGCAACTACCGTGATGATGAGAGGCGCGACCGTGACCGACGATCCGACAAGTCAGAGAAGAGTGAAAAGGATTCAAAACGGCGAGATCGGGAGCCTGATCAAGACCTGGAGCGACGCACATCCAAGCGCGATTCATATTCCTCGAAGCATAAAGACGACAAGGAGGATAGCAAAAAATCTTCCCGTCGCGAGGACCGAGACGCTGCTCGAAGACAGCGCGAGACAGACCCCTATCCCGAGCAGGCGATTCGCAAGTATCGAAATGGAGAGATCGAGGTACAAGAAAGCTCCGAAGTACGCAGCGAGGCGTCCAAGTCTTCGCGCAGAGACAGCCGTAAGTATGATGTTCGGGATGAGCAGCGAGATATGAGAAAGGGGGAAAAGTCAGGTTCATCGAAATCGCCCGTGGAGAGACCCGTTATGGACCCCTTCCAGTATCAGATTGGTAACGATGCTCTTACGGCGGCGCCACAGGCTGCCCCTGAGCGGCCATTGACACCGCAAGTGGTGACCGTTGACCGAGTGCCTGACTTTGACGACTCGCCTCCGGCAGTGACAAAGCCAGATGTCAGACTGAGCCGAAAGGACTCTTTTGAAATGGAGCGCATGGCGGAGGACTACAAGAATGGACCGCGAAACGCCATGAAGAGCGCGGGCAGACGCCACAGCTACGAGGAAGAGGAGCATGAAGCACAGAACATCTACGACGAAGCCAAGCATTCCACCATTCCTGTGGCTGCCGCCGTGGTCGCATCTGCTATTGCAGTCGAAGCATCGCGTTCCAGGGACCGTCATCGCGAGGAGTATTCCGACGACGGCTCTCGGGAGCGCAGGAGCGATGCTGTTATTGAAGAAGCTAACCGCCACTACCGCGAGGCAGCTATTGCGCGAAAGATCGCCGAGGATCAAGTTCGATCCCGCAGCCAGACTCCGGATCGGTCGGTGGTGGATAAATGGGACGGCGATACCCCTGACGTAATAACAGTCGTCACGCCCCCTGAACTCGATGAACAATATAACGATAAGGCCAAGAATCTTTACGAAGGGCCGGACGCGGACGTCCGGATCGACAACAAGATATACCCCGAGGACATTCACAGATTCCGTGCGAATGGTCGGGGGTCGGCTGTGCCCGTCTTCAAGTCGCGAGATCCGTCTTGCGAGCGAGACCGCCCAATGCTCAACCTGGTCTACCCCACACCAGTGCCAAGTCGTCGAGCTACACCTAGCCTTGAGCAGGTGAGGCGAGAGGGGGGAGACAGGCAACGCGGTGAGCCTGCATCGCAAACTGAATCGTCTGAGGTGTCAGTTGTACCATCAACTACGAAGTCTGTAACCTGGGGTGAAAATTCAACCAAGAGCTTCGAGGTCGAGACCCCAGAGCCAAGGAGCGATATCGAAGGCATTCTCGATAATGTTGAATCTGGAGACAAGCCACGCCCGCGCCTCAACAAGTCAAGCCAATGGGGCATCATCGCTGCGGCCATTGCCGGAAGCAGCGCCGAACCTGCCAACGAGCCAGAGGCAAGGGACTCCCCCAAGCCCTCACAGTCCAATTCTCGCGACATGGCAGTAACGGGACCGGAGAAAGTCTTCACCTACGACTCCAGAGACGTCCCTCCGGTTCCAGGCCCCAAGCCGGCAAGCCCACAACCAGAGCAGCAAATGCCTGGTAGTTTTGGTGATGACATCGAGTTCGCGGCGACCCTTGCTGCCGGACTCCAGGACTCTGGGTTCGACCCCAATATAGTCATTGACGATCCTACGTACCGCCGCAGGGACTCTCCTCCAGGCTCTAATGAGTCAAAATACGACGATTGGAATCGCAAAAAGTCTCTGGTAGACATCGCTTCAGACTTGTCCGGAGCTGCTCCCGAACGAGCTGTCTCTCAGCCAGGATATGTCATTGGTGAGGTTGAGACGCCCAGAGATGAGACGGCCGCAGCCGCGGACGAATGGGCCGAGGTGCCTGCGAAGTTGAGCAAGAAGGAGAGAAAGAGACTTGAAAAACTTGAGCGACAGTCGAGCGAGATGTCTGAGCCTGTAATGGTAGAGTCTCCCGAGAATATTTCTTTCGAGGATCTTGCCGAGGTGCCCCAAAAGCTCAGCAAGAAGGAGCAGAGGAAGCGCGACAAAGAGGCTCGGGCCCAAGCCCTGATGCAAGACGACGCACAGCCTCCAGTGGCTGAAGCCGACTTTGCTTTGTCTCGCGAGGCCGGTGATGACTGGGACGATGGTCGTAAAAAGTCCAAGAAGAACAGGAAGAGTCGCGACCTTGAGGAAGACGCAGCCTCCAAGGTCTCTGTTCCAACTGACGCTTTTGAAGACTTGCAATCGCTCAGAAAAGTCGAAGCCGATGACGAACGGGATGCCCCAAAGAAATCCAAGAAGAAGTCCAAGAGGGATTCCGGAGCCTACGAGTCTCCATCCCGATCTGCAGCACCCTCGGAGGTATCCGTCGAGAGCTCCAGCAAGCGAAGCAGCAAGTCGAAGCGAAGGAGCGGCACTTACGACGATTTCGACGAGAACGGAGGTGATCCCCCAGACCGTGCAAAGCCTGACCCTTTTGAAGACCGCGAAGTCAGCTCCGTGGTGTCCGAGGCTCGATACGACGAGAAGAAACGTGAGAAGCGAGAAACTAGACGATCCTCACGATACGACGATGACGACATGAAGTCTGTTGCGTCAGCTCCCGCTGGATCTCGTGAGAAGCGATCCTCTCGATATGATGATGATGACACCAAGTCCACCGCATCGACTCCGAGCAGCTCCCGCGAAAAACGGGAGAGCAAGCGGTCTTCGCGATACGACGACGACGATACGAGGTCCGTTGCGTCCGCACCAGGTGGCTCTCGCGAAAAGCGAGAGAGCAGGAAATCCTCACGCTACGATGACGATGACACGAGGTCTGTTGCCTCGGCGCCAGGCGGCTCTCGCAAGAGTAAGGACTCCAAGGACTCCAAAGACTCCGAGAGGAGATCTAGCGGGCTGTTCTCCAGCATTTTCAAATCCGGCAAAGAGGAAAAGAAGGAGTCTTTTTTAGATAATGCCGGCACCCCTGGCGCGGGTGTCGGCTTGGCGACTGTGGCTGCTGCTGCTGCTTTGGCAGCCGGCCTCACTCGTCCAAATGCCACCGAAGACTCCTCGGATAAGGAGCGCGATTCACATGATGCTGCCGAACGGTCACAGGATCTTGATATTATCGACCCAGAGATTGCTCCGCGAGCAATCAAGCCCGCGATTGATCCGCAATACGGCGACCTTCTTCCTCTACCTCCCAGTGAACCTGGAACACCTAAAGATGCACCTGAGGAGTTGCCGACCTTGCCAGACAGTCGGCCGGATACACCTCCGGAAGAGCGCAATTGGAAGCGCGACTTTTTTGCCCATCGTCGCCGCCGCAGCATGCAAGAAACCCCCGTGAAATCTCCCAGCAGCACGGCCATTCCGATCTCTTTGCGGCTGGGCCAAAGAGGAACTCCCACGACGCCGGGTTCCAGCACGTTTAAATCGTCACCCATGGGGTCGCCTGTTGGCACCCCTGAATCAGTTTCCCGGCGGCAGGCTCGCATTTCGTGGGATAGCAGCCGCGAAATCAAGCCGCTCTATCTTCTTGAGCACTCGCGGCACCACTCAACCGACGCCTTTCCTTCAGGACCAGAACTACCCGCGCTCCCCCCTAGTGAGCCATCGTCGCGCCAGTCTTCAGCTCCCGAGTTCGAGGAGGCGCAAGCCGATGATGTGTTTCAAAGTGGGCTCGGCATCAGTAATCTCACAGATTCTGGTCTTCGGATTGATACAAATTTGGCACAAGCTGCTCTCGATACTGAGCTTGGGGGGTCGCAGGAAACGACGCCAAAGGCGGTGGCTAGGCCAGAGGTGCTGCCTTCATCAGAACTCGAAAACAAAGATCAGCGAGACAAGTATGTTGATCCTGATCCTGTTGAGCCAATGTCCAAGGACAGAAGCTCTTATCTTCTTTATTCCACACCGTCGTCGATCAAATCTAACAAGACGACTGACAGCGAGGGCCTTGCAAAAAGCCCTCCAACCCCTTCAAAGAAGCTCGGGGCCTACGACGTGTTTCACGACCTGACCGAGGACGTAGCCTCGGCCGATGAACACTTTTCCGACGCCATGGAGGGGCCGCTGGAAGGCACTTTCGAGGACGCCCACGACATGCCTTTTGAATCAGTTGCGGACCAGGAGCTGCCGACAGAACCATCGAGCCAGGCAGCGCTGCCAGGACATTTCTCCACGCTGGAGACCGACGAGACCGAGCCAGACGAGTGGAAGACAATGTCCGCAAAGGAGAAGAAGAAGGCCAAGAAGGCTCGCAAAAATAAGGGACTCGATCTTGCGGAGACAGCCACCATGGCTGCTACTGCGGGTGCTGCCGCCATGGTCGCTGCGTCATCTGCGGACCCTAAAGAACCCCCCTCTGGCGTGGATCCCTTCTCTACCCAAGATGATCAGCCTCTGCGCGATCTTGGGAAAAAAGGCAAGAAGAATAAGAGACAGTTACTCTCTTGGGGCGACGACCTTGGAGAAACCCCAACCCTTCCTGGCACAGATGACGCTTTCATAGCGGCGGATGCTGAAATGCCTGATACTACGGTGGGAAAGGATAAGCCTATGGCAATTGAGCCTGAAATATTGTCACCGAAATCCCTGGGAGAGAAAGCCACGTTTTTGGATCCTGAGCCAAGCCCCCGCGAACTCTCAGCGCCGGGATTTGTTGATGAAGTCAAGGAGGTCGACACATCCTTGACATCAGGTCCCGGTCTCGACTCAACCCGAGACATTGCTACTGAGCCACCAGCTGAAGAGCAGACTTGGGAAGCTCCGAGCAAGAAGGGTAAGAAGAAGAAGAACAAGGGCAAGGAGGTGGTGTCATGGGACGACACGTCTGATTCCCGGACCGGATCTGAGGATCCTACTCAGGCCATAGCCGCAAATGAGCCTGCTGACATCACCCAAGTGGAAGAAGTACAGCCTGCTAGCCCTCCTGCTGATGTTGTATCACAAGAGGTTAAAAAAGAACTGAAGGACACTGTTGCCCCCGCTGAAGCAGCCACCGAGGCCGACGCAGATGACATATGGTCGGCACCTGCAAGCTCCAAGAAAGACAAGAAAAAGAAGAAGAAGAGCAAGCAGGTCGCTGTAGAAGGGGCTGAAGTTACCGCACCGAAAGATGAGCCCCAGCCTCCTGAGCAGCTTGTCCCTGCTGACGAACCACGCGAATTCAGTCCTACGGAGGAGACCCTACACTCATCCACCAAGACGTCAGTAACCAACGAAGCCAATGAAGCTGGGGTGATTCAGGATGAACCTTTTGCCGCAACTCTTGAATCGGAACCTTCCCTTGCTGTTGAACCGGATGATGTGTGGACTGCTTCCTCTACATCTAAGAAAGACAAAAGGAAGAAGAAAAAGGCCAAAGATGTCATGGCTTGGGATGAAATCCAGGCTCCTGAACCTGAACAACCTGAGCCCCTGACCAACGAGGATTTCGTTGTCGCAGACAATGTTCAAGACTCGAGCCTGGAGAAGCCGGCCTCCCCGTCTGCCGGGGCTGCCGAGATCAAAGACGAGCCGGTGACACTTCCCCCTGATGCCCAGCCGTCGACCGTGGTTGAAGCGGAGGACACGTGGGCCACGCCTGCTACTTCTAAAAAAGACAAGAAGAAAAAGAAGCAAAAAGCGAAGGAGGTGTTCGCTTGGGACGAACCCCAGGCGCCCGCGAATGAACCTATGATGCAAGAAGAAGCACCTCCTGCTGCTGAGCAGTCGACGGAGGTCGATGCTGAAGACATTTGGGCAACGCCTGCTTCTTCTAAGAAAGACAAGAAGAAGAAAAAGCAAAAGGCTAAGGAGGTTTCGGCTTGGGACGAACTCGAAGTGCCTGAGGAGTCCACGGCGCTGGAGGAGGCAAACCTTGCAGAGAAATCTCCAGATGTGACCCAGGAAAAGTCGGCCGCTACCATTGAAGGTGATGAGGCGAAGGGAGACCTTGAGACTTCTGTTCCCATTACCGAAACAGTCCCCGTTGTTGACTCTGAAGACACGTGGTCGACGGCCACTCTTTCTAACAAGGACAAGAAAAAGAAGAAAAAGAAGAGTCTTCAACTGGATGACCCTTTGCTTATGGATGATGGGACAGACTCAGCTCGAGTTGCTGAGCAACCGCCGGCTGTCGACATGGCCAAGGAGTCTGACCTATCTGCTGACAGGGAGTCTCAGCCCTTCTTCACTGAAGCTGCGCAAGAAACCTCTGCTACGCCTGAACCCGCCCTTGGTTCCCAAGGAAAGAAGAAAAAGAAGGATAAACGAAAATCCGTACAGTGGGAACCGGAGCCAGACGCTGCTCATCAGCTGCCTGAAGATGCAGCCCACGACCTAAGGTCTTCTGAACCTTCCAATGACGGCATCCATCAGCATTCTTTGCCGGACCCGCTGCCTGAAGCTGCCCTTGGGTTCGGAGAGAAGACGGACCAGCAATGCACAGTTGAACAAGACGAAAAAGAAGAATTCGTTGCCGCTGATGAACCGGTGTCTGCCATGGTCGAGGGGGCTCTCGAAGAAGACAACAAGCCAAGCCTTGAGCGGGATGTTGATGAGCTACGAGGTCTCGAGTCTCACATATCGGAACCTCTTTTTTCTCAGGAAGAGGCACCTATAGAATCGACACAAGATTCGACTAGTCTTGAGCCAACTCAAGAAGATGCACTCGCCTTAGACACGGGCGTGGTTGGAGATGGAGCTACTGCCGAGGCAGCTTTCGATGACTGGGCCGCTCCCAAAAAGAAGGACAAGAAGGACAAGAAGGACAAGAAGAAGAAGCAAGCAAGCGTTTGGGATCTCCTCGAATCCGAGTCAACTCAAAGACAGGAGTCCGATGTCCAGGACTCTTCTGTAGATGCTCCGGTTGAAACCCCAGCAGAAGAATCCGCGACGGTGTCTTTCATCGAACCTGCCGACAAAGCCTCAGAGGCACAGCAACTCAGCGGATCTCAGGAGGTCAAAACGGAGGATGAGTGGAGCATGCCAACGAAGGACAAAAAGTCAAAGAAAAGCAAGAAGAAGGGTAGCAAGTCACCTACAACTGTGGAGCAGAAACCCATCGCTCAAGTCCCGGTTGAAACCGAGGTCGCTCCTATGTTCACGGATGAGCCTGCAACCCTTCAGGAGCCGTCCACTATCATGACCACCGAGCAGTCAGCCCAACATGCTGCTGCTGATGACGATTGGCCGCAAGCAACAGGCAAGAAGGGCAAGAAAAAGAAGCGCCTGAGCCAAATGTCCAGCGCATGGGACGACGAGCCAGTGACCACTGCACCTCCCCTGACCAATGCAGAGCAAGCAGAGACTGCTTTACCAATTGTCGACCCCGAAGCCGAGTTTGAGGTTCCAAAGAAGGGCAAGAAAGGCAAGAAAAAGAACATCTTTTCTTGGGATTCTTCTCAGGCCCGGACACTAACCGAGTCACCTCAAGACACCGCTTCACAGCTTCAGAAGCCGGTAGAAGAGCCCTCATCTCTCGAAGAGCAAGCTGCCACAGAGTTAGAAGTGCCTCCACAATCAGAGAACATTGAAGTTGTGGATGACCCTCATGCCACACTGGAGGACAACGAGAACAAGACTACCTCTGGCGTTACGCAGGGTAGCGATGCCCCAAGAGACGACTTGGAACTTGAGCCTTTTGCAGGAACGCTCCATATTGAGGCACCTACAGAGCTGGCCCAGGAACAGCCGGCTGCGGATGCTCCATCCACTGAAGACGCCGAATTCCTTTTTCCTGTTAAAATGTCAAAGAAGGACAAGAAAAAGAAAAAGAAACAGTCTTGGCTGAGCGAGGATGCCCCGAGCGTGGAGGGTACGCCTGTTTCCGACATACCAGAGGAGAGCCCAGCCGTCGCAGATGAGGACGGTAGCGAATTGCCTTCTGCGACCAGCGACCAGCATCCGGAGGCAGTCCCTGATGACGAATGGGGTGGGTTTAGCCTCAAAAAGTCCAAAAAGGACAAGAAAAAGAAGAAGGCTAAAGAGATCGAATCTGAAAACCCACAGGAAATTGAAACGACCTCCCCAACGGAACTGAAGCCGGATAATGCCGAAACTGCCGCAGAAAATGTGGTCGAATCCTTGACAGATGACCATGACGGCAGGGCCGAAAGCCCTCCCAACCTGTCAGAGCCAGGTTCTTTCAACACGCCAGAAATTCTGGACGAGACTCGACCAACAGAAGACATTGCGACTTCTGAAGAGGTTGAGAAGAAGCCAAGCGATGATTGGGGTGTTAGCCTGTCTAAAAAGGACAAAAAGAAGAAGAAGAAAGCAAAACTTCTAGAAGCAGAAGCTCAGGAGAGCGTTGCATTTTCTGAAGAGATGACAACACCTCAGCAGCTGGAGGTTGCGCAGGAGGCAGTCCAGGACAATGTGTGGAGAGGTCCTCTTTCGAAGAAGGACAAAAAGAAGAAATCAAAACTGGAGCCGCAAGATGATTACTTCAACGAAACGAATTCCCCTTCTGAAAACCTCATGAACCCTCAAGACTCCAAGGCCGCGGTCGAGGCTGAGACAGAAGCCGCCGTGGACGCCGCAGCTCTAAGCGAGCCCCTTCACACCTCACAAATGAAGGACATCTTGTCTCTCGATGCATCTACAATTGCCAATGACCAGTCTATGTCGGAAGTTGTTGAGGAAGATGTGAACAACACCCCTACCGCTGTTGCCAAGGAACCCGAACATCAGCGCGAGAAAGAACAAGTTGTTGTTGCAGAAATCTCAGACGACACGAAACAAGACCTGGATCAACCTGCCGAGCAAAACGTTGATGCTGAAGCTTCGACCTCGAAAGATCCGGATCCAGATGAAGAATGGTCTACTCCTCTAACCGGCAAAAAGGGCAAGAAAGGCAAAAAAGGTCGACGTCACCCAGTTGAGTCCCTTGCCTGGGAGGAGCCTGCGGCCCCGGACGCATCTGAGAGGTTCGAGCCATCTTCCAAGACTCCTCCCTTCCCATCGGCGGAACCAACCAAAGACGATTCGCCGTCAATTTCTGAGACTGTGGAGCAAGAAAAGAGTTATGTGCCGGCACTTCACCCTGAAGACAGTCAAATGCGTGACGTTAGTCATGATCTCGAATCTCACCGTGAGGATGCCTTTCTTGGCCAAGACACAGAAGCCAAGCAGTCGACATCTTCAGATCAACGAGCAGACTGGACAAAGGCTGAAGATGACCCTACGTCTGGAACTCACGGCCGGGGGGGATCAAAATCCGAGGATGTTTGGGATATCATGCCGCAGAGAAAGCTTTCAAAGAAGGAGAAGAAGAAAAAGAAGCAGGAAAGCTGGACCGAGGATCCCGTTGCGCCCACAATTGAGACCTCAAAAGAGACAGAGTCTATCGCGCCACCTGAGCCGACTCTGACCGATCCCTACAGTGCTGCCGCGGACAAGCATGAAGGAGAAGACATTGCCCAAGAGATGCCACAAGAAGTCGAAGAGTGGCTGCCTACGAAGAAGTCAAAGAAAGACAAGAAGTCGAAGAAACTTGCTCTCGCCATGGCCAGCCTGGGAACCACAGGAGTTGTGGCAGATGCCGTCGGTGTAGAAAAGGATGAGACCCGAGAGGCATCGTCGGCTGGTGAACCTTCTCAATCTGAACGTTTTACCTCGTGGGCGGACGAGATGGAAGATGCCGTGCCAATTGTTCAATCCGAGGACACTTCTCGGGAGCCTGAACCCGCGCAAGCCAACGACGAATTCGCTTTCAAGTCAACTAAAAAAGGGAAGGAAAGGAAGGGCAAGGCGAGTCTCGGTGCTGCCGAGCCTACTTCCGAAAGCGGGCCCACGTCCGAGCCCGAGCCGGCGGCCGAATGGGCGGGCGCCGAACCCCGGCATGCCGAAAGTGGCGGTGAGGCAGCCCGGGATCTTCATGCCACTGAGCCCGAAGTCATCTCACATACACCTCACATCCTGGAAACAACTGTGGCAGACGACGAATGGGCAATGCCGACCAAAAAGAAGGGAAAGAAAGGCAAAAAGGGCAAGGCTAGCGGCACGATGACGCCGGTAAATGAGCCGGATGTTAGTGAGCAGCCGCATCCAGAGTCTATTGAGTCTACCGGGAATCACGCCGAAGAGATCCACAGCATGGAGCCTGCGACGGAAATTGCTACGAAGCCCGATTTCGAGTCTGTCTCCGCGACACAAGAGCCAGCGACAGCGGAGAGTTACGATGCTTGGGAGTCTACAACGAAGAAGAGCAAGAAGGGAAAGAAGGGGAGGAAAAGCAGCGGCACATTGACGCCAGCGGATGAGCCAAATGAAACTGCGCAGCTGGAGCTTATTGCAGCCACCAAGGAACTCGTCGAAGAGACTGACAACTCTAAGCCGACGATGAGTTCCGTCCCTGAGCCTGGTCCTCAGCCTGAAGCCCTCAAGTCCGAGGAAGCTCATGAAACGCCTCAACCCGCGGGTGACAACGGCTCTTGGGTATTCACGACAAAAAAGGCCAAGAAGGGTAAGAAAGGCAAGAAGGGAAGCGGCACAATAACGCCAGCGAACGACCCAGATGTTATCGCGCAGCCAGACCCCACTGAGCCAATCAACCCTGTTTCGGAAGGGGTTTCCAGCTTCGAAGCCTCAACCCAACCCTTGCCCGACCTTGTTGAGACTGGAACCGCAGCTGAAGACCGGTCCAAACCCCCGGAAGACGGCGAATTCTGGGCTGTCGCGACAAAGAAGAGCAAGAAGAGCAAGAAAGACAAGAATAGAGCCGGTACAGTAACGCCATCAGACGAGCCAGATAATCCCGTACAGCCGGATTCCACTGAGCCAACCAAATCCCTCGTGGAAGAAGGTTCTGGCTTTGATGATCCAACTGAGCCATATCCCAAGTCCGAAAGCGCCAAGCCCGCAGCTGAAGAGACGCCTCAACCCCCTGAAGAAAACGATACTTGGGAGTTCACAACAAAGAAGACCAAGAAAGGAAAGAAGGGCAAAAAGGGAAGCGGGATGGTAACACCTGCAAATGAGCCCGAGCCTCCAGTAGAGTCTGCGCCAGTCCAATTTGTGGAAGACCTGCCTGCAGAGACTCCAGACATCGAGCCGGCGGTGGAGCCTATCATTGAACAGGGCATACCCGAGCACCAAGAGCCTCAGAAATTTGCTCGGGTTGAAGAAGCTACCGCCGACGACGTTTGGGAGTCTACAACCAAGAAAAAGAGCAAGAAGGGGAAGAAGAGCAAGTCGGGCAGTGGTACCATGACCCCAACCACTGGTGTGGATGACCAGCCGATGGATGTTGATATGGCAGTTGATGTGGCTCCGGCCGAAGACAAGTTCGAGACGCCTCCGGATACAGAAAATGCTGCAACTGCTGACTCTGAGCTGCCGCGTGCGACCTGGGTTCAAGAACCGACTCCTCCCGTCGAGGCGGAGGATGAATGGGCGATCCCTGCAAAGAAGAAAAAGGGCAAAGGAAAGAAAAACAAAGGAATCCCCCTCTCCTCTTTCGATGAGGCAATCGCGCAGACGGAAGGAGAGGTTCTTCAACCCGAGCCCTTCCCGACGAACAATCAAGTTGAACAACCCACAGGGGGGGAGCTTGGCGAAAGCCGGCCAGAGGAACCGATCGTAAATGACAAAACCGAGATTACTCAAGCAATGGACGAGGATAAAGCGGAAAAGACCACTGAAATGCCAACAGCCGCTGAAGCAGAGCCGATGGTGGTGCAAGAGACTCCTGCGCCAGCTGAAACCAACCCGGATGATGGCTGGGGCATTCCAACGAAGAAAAAGTCGAAGAAAGACAAGAAAAGAAAGTCAAGTCAGGTCATGATCCTCGACTCTCCCACAAACAAGACTCATGGCTTGGAGGAAACGTCGGCCTACTTTTCCCACGACCAGGATCAAGACACACCAATGGCAGACGACGCGGACCAACAGCAGCCTGCCAGCGATGACTGGTTCGACGACTTTTCAGTCCCCAAAGCCAGCTCCTCAGCTTCCAAAGTCAAGAAAAAGAAGAAGAGCGTCGAGCTTCCTGCGCGGTCTCCGGTCACTTCGCGCGCGGCGATTACTCCTGAGAGTCTACGGACGGAAGAGCCCCGAGAGCCAGCCGACGAGTCGACAATCGTTGAGCCTACCCAAGAGCAAGTCGAGGAAGTGTTCCCCACCGAAGAGCCAACTTATGCAGGGGCAGATGCCTTGGACGACGTGTGGGAAAGCGATCCGAGATTACCCGGTAAGGGGGACGCGGACATGCACGAGAGCACGCAAGCATACACAGGCGCGGACGCTTTCGACGACGTCTGGGAAAGTGATCCAAGACTGCCAAGCAAGAGTTCCGATCAAGGCATGGCACCGAGCGAGCAGAAGGCCAGTCGGATGAAGCAAGTGCAAGACGAGCTTCGTGAAAGCTTTGACCCAAGTGCCACTGGCACTACAGCAGCTACCGCCTCCGTGACCGGTGGCGTGGCCCTGCTCGCCGAAAAGTTTGGGGGCAGTAAGAAAAAGAAAAAGGGCAAGCAGAAGAAGACTCTGGACAAGAGGCAGCCGCAAGACGACATCTTTGACGACCCAGCATTGTGGGAGGGAGCAGACAAGAAGAGTCTACAGACGGAGGTGAGGACGGTAGAAAAAGCCAGCGCTGGTGAGGATGTCTGGCAAGGGGATGAAAAGAAGACGAAGCTAAGCGAAGCTCGGGAGGCGCCGTCGACACTGACGAGCGAAGGAGCCACCGACCCGGAAAAGGAATGGCCTGTCGCGGCTCGCCACGGGGCACCTCTGGAAGACGACTTCTCAGAAAGCCCAATCTTGGGTCGAGGTGAGGCGGCTCTTGGGAGATCAGAGCCTGCTGGTCTTCTCCGCCAGGGATCCGAGGTGGAGGAGCCAGTTGGTGGATTGTTGAGGGAGGACAGCAACGCACCAGACCTGCTGAGAAGCCTGTCCCCGGCCGTCAGCGACTTCAGACGGTCGCCAACGCGCGCGCTGCCTGCCGTCGAGGAGGTGCCGGAGGCAGAGGCGGAGGCGACCAAGTACAACTGGCCGACGCCCGAGACAAATCGCGACAGCGGCTTCGCAGCCGAGTCTCCGAATCCGCGGCGGCCGAGGAGCCACCTGTTCAGCGACGAGCCGCAGCGGGACAGCGGCGTGCACACCGGAGAGGGCGACTGGGTCGAGGGCGCAACGCCTCGCACGCCCGAGCCGCACCAGGCAGAGAGGAGGCTGGGGCGGTCGCCGTACGGAACACCGGTGCTGAGGGAGCCGCCGGCGGCACGGGCCACGCCGGAGCCGGAGAAGAGGGCGGGCGTGCACAAGAAGGGCTACGGGGAGCTTGCCGGTGCTGCGGCAGCGGCGGCGGCGACAGGAGGGCTGGCGGCGAGAGGCCATGGTCATGAAGACCGCAGCGCGAGCGACCAAGGACAGAAGCAGCACCAGCCACAGCGGGCCGGCGCGCGCCGGTCCGCGTCCAACACCAGCCTCGCGCGCCACACGCCCGAGCCGCTCAGCTTTCGGCCTGACAGTCCAGGCACCGTCGCCCGGCCAACCCCCAGCCCAACGCCGACCCCCCCGCTGCGCCGCGTCGACAGACGCATGAGCGGCGACCTGCGCGCGCTGCGACGCCAAAGCTCCAGCTCGGCCCTGACGCACGACAAGGACAAGGACAAGGACAAGCAGCTGCCGTCGGTGTCGTCGTCGTCGTCGTCGTCGTCGCCCCCGCCGCCGCCCGTCGCCAATGAGCGCCGCGTCCGCGCCGCCAGGGACCCGGACCACGACAACGACATGGCCGACGTCTACGACGGCTACGGCGAGGGCCGCATCGGCTCGCCGCGCTCGCCTACCCGCCCCCACAGCATGCGCCGCCGCCAGAGCATGCAGGTGCTCGAGCTCGAGTCGCGCGTCGAGCAGCTCATCGCCGAGAACCGCCTGCTGACCGACGCCCGCACCCACGCCGAGCAGAACCTGAGCCAGCGCGCCGCCGCCGTCCTGTCGGACCGCGACGCCGAGATCGAGGCCCTGCGCCAGTCGCTGCACTTCCTCCAGAACGAGGTGGCCCGCCTGACCGAGGTCAACGAGGGCCTCACCAGCGCCAATGCCGAGCTCGCCAGCAAGGACACCACCCGCTTCGCCGACGTCTCGCGCGAGCTCGACGAGGCCCGCGGCGCCCACAACGCCGTCAACCTGACCCTCGAGCAGAAGGACGCCGAGATCGCCGACCTGCGCGCCCAGCTGGATGCCGCCAAAGAACAGATCCGTGCCATGCAGCGCCAGATCCTCGAGTCCAAAGCCGGCCAGTCCGACTTCCTCGACATCCACGACGAGGACTACTTCGACAACCGCTGCCAGCAGCTCTGCTCCCACGTCCAGCAGTGGGTCCTGCGTTTCTCCAAGTTCTCCGACATGCGCGCCTGCCGCCTCACCAACGAGATCAACGACGAGAAGACCATCGACCGCCTCGACAATGCCGTCCTCGACGGCTCCGATGTCGACACGTACCTCAACGACCGCGTCAAGCGCCGTGACATCTTCATGTCCATGACCATGAACATGATCTGGGAGTTCGTCTTCACCCGCTACCTGTTCGGCATGGACCGCGAGCAGCGCCAGAAGCTCAAGTCGCTGGAGAAGCTGCTGACAGACGTCGGCCCCGCTCATGCCGTGCGGCAATGGCGCGCCGTGACCCTGACGCTCCTGTCCAAGAGGGACAGCTTCAGGGACCAGCGAGAGCTCGACACCGAGGCCGTCGTCCAGGCCATCTTCCAAACCCTCTGCAAGATCCTCCCTCCTCCAAGCAACCTCGAGGGCCAGATCCAGTCTCAGCTGCGCCGAGTCATGCGCGAGGCTGTCGACCTCTCCATTGAGATGCGCACACAGCGAGCCGAGTACATGATGCTGCCACCGCTGCAGCCCGAGTACGATGCAGACGGCGAGCTGGCTGCCACCGTTCAGTTCGATGCTTCCATGATGAACGAGCGGAGCGGCAGCGTTTCCCTGACCAACGAGGAGCTCGAGTCACAGGGCGCTGTGGTTCGAGTCGTCCTCTTTCCCCTGGTCGTCAAGAGGGGAGACGACGACGGCGTCGGCGACGACAAGATCGTCGTGTGCCCGGCGCAGGTCCTCATCGCCCGCGAAAGGGGCACGCGCCACGTCACCCCATCAAGCGACGTTGGCGGCGCATTGCTCGGTGCCCCAAGCCGCATCAGCCTCGTGCCAGAAAGCATGGGGCAACCCGAGGCCGAGTACCTCGAGGGCGGCATCTAGAGGCGCCAACGAAGAACATTTATGCACTTATGCATTGGACATACTGAAAAGAAAAGAAATCAACAAAGCCGCCGCGGCTTAGGTTTTCACAGACATACTGTCATGTGCCCATTCTATCGGTGGGCGGGCACGGGGGATATGGATGAGGCTGGATTCTGGGATGAGATGCGCTCAAAGGGTTCACGATATCCTGTGTGTTTACTTTCACGAATGTTTTGTTTTCCTGTTTTATTTCGATAGCGACGGATCATGTTTTACTGCTGTTCTCATATCTTGCCTTCGAAAGCGAACGCGAGCGCGACGCTATGATGTCCACCAATTTCTGGTAGATGCTGTCCTGGTGCTCCTAGAAGGCGTGAAGCACCTTGTCGAACTCGCCCATGAGATTCGCGCCCCCTGGCTCGTAGTGACGCAGCCTCCCACCTAAGCAGTACTTCCTGTGACGATACGGACTGTACGTGACGCCGCAAGTCTCCAATGAGCAGACTATGGACGTTGGACTCGAAAACCTTGGCAGTTCGGGACCGGAGAATCGTCGTATCGAGATCCCCTTCACTTCCGGACTTCCAATAAGAGTAAGTGCGGGGGAGTGGAGCTCAGATAGACCAGCCCACTTTGCACTCGTAGGATATATAGCAATTGCTACCAATACAAGCAACGGTTACCGTACCCAGGCTTTGTGTCGCAGAAATGCAATTGTTACAATAGATGCGCTTCAAGCAAAAGAACCACGAGGGCTCGCATACATATAACTCAGGCCCTCACCCACCGTTGCGCGACTTCAGCCACCCGCCAAGTTTGAGCATCCATTTCATCCACGTCAGAGCGACGCCATGGCCCACAGTCGATCAAATGAGTCGCCTCTGGCGAACATGGACAGCGTCTGGGTGTCGTTGCCAAAACCAAGCAGCGACGGTTCCGAGTCACTAGCGGACCGCATCCGCCGGGTCCAGTCCGACCTAGAAGACCTCAACACCTTCTATCACGTCTCCGTCGCGCCGAGGCGACACAAGCGTCTCCAGCAATTTTATGCCGACGAGTTGCGCTCACTGTTCCGCGTAGACTTTGACGCCCTGAACCAGCAGGATAGGGTGGACTTCATCCTCCTGCGCAACTTTTTGAGGCGCAGCGCTCATCAGTTGAAAGCAGAACGGGACTCATACGACGTCTTGGAGCCATTGCTGCCCTTTGCGGGCATCATTATATCGCTTTGCGAGCGTCGCGAGAACGTCAAGCCCATGGAAGCCGAGCATGCTGCGCAGCAACTGAACAGCATCAAAACCATAACCACTTGTATCCAGCAAATGGTCCAAGATGACAATATCAAAATCAGCAAGACTAATGCCTTTAAGGCTTCCAAGATCATTAGCGAATTGCGGGGCCATCTTAAGGAGTTCTTTAGTTTCTACTCGTCTTATGATCCCATGTTTGACTGGTGGTGCAAGATGCCGTGGCAGGCGGCTGATTGCGCACTCGGAGAATACCTGCCTTTGGTCCAGACCAAGCTGGCTGGCATGCGAGCAGACGGCATGGGAGACATCATCGGTGAGCCTATCGGCCGGAAAGCGCTACTAGATGAATTGGAGGCGGAAATGTTGGCGTACTCACCTGAAGAGCTTGTCAACATCGCCAACGAGCAATATTGCTGGTGTGAGAAGCAGATGAAAGCGGCTTCCAACGAGCTTGGCTACGGCGACGACTGGAAGAAAGCGATGGAATACGTCAAGACCCAATCCGTCCCGCCTGGCCAGCAGACGCAGCTGGTGCTTGAGCTCGCTCGCGAAGGCGCCAACTTCGTCCGCGACCACGGCCTCGTGACGGTGCCGCCGCTGGCGGAGGAGACGTACCGCATGCTCATGATGAGCCCCGAGATGCAAAAGGTGGCGCCCTTCTTCCTCGGCGGGCCATCCATCATGGTGGCCTATCCGACAGCAGAGATGCCATACGAGTTGAAGAAGATGGTGATGCGCGGCAACAACCGCCATTTCTCCCGGGCCACGGCATTCCACGAGCTCATCCCCGGGCATCGGCTGCAGCTGTTCATGATGGAGCGGCACCGTAGCCACCGCAAGCTGTTCATGACGCCCTTTTTCGTCGAGGGCTGGGCCATGTACTGGGAGCTCGTCTTCTGGCAACGCGGCGACTTCTTCGTGTCGCCCGAAGACCGCATCGGGACTCTTTTCTGGCGCATGCATCGCTGCGCACGCATCATCCTCTCGCTGCGCTTCCACCTCGGCCAGATGAAGCCACAAGAGTGCATCGACGTACTTGTCGACTGGGTCGGCCATGAGCGGTCCACGGCCGAGGGCGAGGTGCGCCGCTGGCTCAATGGCGACTACGCGCCGCTCTATCAGGCGGCGTACATGGTTGGCGCGCTGCAGATGGCTGAACTGCGAAGGGAGGTGCTGGACGAGGGACACATAACGGAGAAGGAGTTCAACGACAGGGCCTTGACATGCGGTGCGATTCCTATCGAGTTGGTGAGGGCGTTGGTGCTGGAGAAGGATCTGAAGCCGGATTACGAGGCAAAGTGGAGGTTCTACCACCAGTCAGGGGAAGAGGGTGGTTGATTTGCCTTGCACAGAGCCTGGGACAAATGGTATATGGAGCCAAGACCGGCTGTGTTCCTTCTCCGTCACCAATGGCAGAGTTTCTATTCGTGAATGACAAATGAAAGGACAAGAGAGAGCCTAAGACCTTGTACACTGGACCCCGACGCCATTGTCTCAAACTAATGCGCGTAATGCGCTGTCAAGGCATTAAATGTCAACATCATCCTCCTCCAACAGCCCCATACCGCTATCGTCTCTCCGACGCATCTTCTTGCTGCCTCTCCTGGCCAGGTCGCCAGACAGGTAACCCCCCGGCCGCTTGACTGGTGTCGGCCGAACCGGGGAACTGGATCCGCCGTAGCCAGTATCCTCGTCGTCGTCGCGCCCGACACGGCTAGCACCCCTCTGGGGGCTGTTTAGGAAGTCCTGGCTCATCAGCAGCACTCGCTGCAGCTCCTCCTTCATGGCGTCCATGGCCGTCTTGGCCTTGTGCTTGTCGTCAGCTAGCTGGGCCGCCAGGCCGCCATTATGGACGCGCAGCACGCGGATGGTTTCGTGCGCGGCACGCAGCGACTCGTTGACTCGGTCGATCTCGTCGCGTAGCTCGAGAACGCGTGCGTCGCGGAGGGCCAGCGCAGCGCCGTGCGACTTGTTCAGTGACACGACGTGCCGCGTCGTGCTGTCCTGGACGTCGCTGATTTCTTGCTGCAGATTCGTCGTGCGGCGCATCGCGTCGGCGAGCTTCTCCTCTAGCTCGGTAATATTGTCATCTTTGCGCGCCAAAGCATCGCGATCCGACTCTGTTTGAGCTTCATGCTTCTTTGCAGCGTCGTTGGCGTCTTGGTCCAGTTTCTCAACCAGCTTCTCGAGCTCTGAGATGTCGCGAATGTAGCCGTCCACAGCTCCCTTAAGCCTGTCGTTGCCAATCTGAAGCTCCTGGATCTTGAGGTTCTTCTCGTTCATCAGTCTCTCGGCCTTTGACATTTCGGCCTTGAGGCCATCCAAAACCGACACCCGGGCATCAAGCTGCTTGCGCAGGGACTGTTCAATCTCATGGTACTCGTCAATGGTGGTCTCATCTTCCTGGGACCTCTTAGCGAGAGCACGCAGGCGGGTCAGCAGCAGGTCGAGGACTTCAGCGCCGTGGGACGTGAGAGGCAGCGCAAGCTCTCCTGGGGTGAGGTACTCGAGCTCCAGTCGCGCGGCGCGGAATCCAGAGGCAAGCGATGTGATCATTTCACCGGCTTCGTTGCCAGGGAAGCCTAGATCGGCGATGGATGAATTGAGCTGCGTGAGGGCAACCGTCCGGTCGGACATTGTTTGCACAAGAACCTCCACTTGACGCTCCAAGTTTTGTAGGGGAGAGGATTGAGCCAGGTCCCCGGGGGAGACTGGAGCAACCGAGCGCAAGCGGTCGGCAATGCGTCCGTTCAAGCTCTTGTATGACTCCAGCGTCGTGGTCAGCTTGCAGACTTCAAGCTGCAAAGACGCCAGCTCCTCTTCAAGATGCTGCTTCGCCGGATCAGGGAAGCAAACTTGAACGCCGGCATGAGACCTCGGCGTTGGGGCAGGGACTTCATGTCGCGAGCACGGTGTGCCGGGCATGGCCGGGCTCGTGGTTGGGGGTGTGGGAAACGAAGACCTGGCTCTCGACGGTGTGCTCGCAACAAATTGTGCCATAGTCGCATCGCCGAAGTGGTCATCGTCCGGCGTGATGTCCATATCTGTGTAATCGTCTGCAAAGGGATCCCGCGCCGCCAGTGTCCAGTTGTAGCTTCGGGTTTGGCTCTGGGGCGTCGAGGCTGACCGCTTGTTGAGCTCGTCCTTGAGGTCTTCAATCTGCTGCTCAAGATCCCATATGCGCTCCGTGTCCATGACGACGGTCGCATTCTGCAGCTCGTAGATCTCCCGATCCCGAGCCTTGACCTCGGACTTGAGGTGATCGATCTCGCTCTGTGCGAGCTTTGCGCTGCGCTTCTTCTGTTGCTCGAGCTTGTTCAGCAGCTCGCGGAGATTGCCGCGGCGAATGCGGCGCTCGATCCGACCATCAGCGGTTTGATGAAGGGCCTGAACGGACTGCCGTGCATTGGCGAGCAGTGACGAGGCCTGGGGCGCGGCGGCGTCACCTCTGGATGGTCTGGCAGGAGTCGAGGCGCGGCGACGTCTTGGCGTGGCGATGGCTGTGCGCCGAATCATAGGTGTCAGACCGCAAGAGGTCTCAATGGTTTCCGCCAGCATCGGGCCAGGATCTGAGAAGCGAACTGCTTTCCGTTGCCTGTGAGGTGTCTTTGGAGCCGATGGCGCATCCTCATGATCCACGACGCCGACATTGCTGCGACGAGGCCGTCTGACAGCGATGGGGACGTCGAGATGCTCCATGTCGCTGCGCACGGCACCACAGGTCAACTTTGTATGGATGCCTCAATCGAAGAAGCTTCACAAGACAAAGAAGCATTAAGCAGCGCGACTACGTTTTTAGCGAGCAGGTCAAGAAAGTAAACAACCATCCGCGAGTACGTGTTCGCGAGACCTGCCAAGCTGCCGCTGCCGAGGGAATCGAGTTGTTTACTTATTTCCTGTTATGGTCTAGCACCCGGCCGCGTCGGGGCTCGGCTCCGCGATTCTCGGGACGCGGCAGCCAACCATTTCGCGATAGACCGGGATCTGTCAGACCCTGGAGCGTGCCGCTGCCAAGTCGGGCTTGTGGGGGCTCTGGCACCGTGAATCTGGCTTTGTGAATGTCGGGCAGAAATTCACGGCGGAGACGGACCTGCAAACCACGCTTGTGTTCACCAGCAACAGGCTTCAGCCAGGACATGTGACTACAACGACCTGCTCTGTTCACAGCTTGTCTTTTTGGTCGAGTGTTTTAGAAAGTATCATGCGATTCCCTCCGCGGTATTAGCAACATTCAATTTGTTCTGTACTCCCGCCCTGCCTGCCAAAACTCACTGCAACATGAATGCAACTTTCATCACGCTGACATTAGCGACCCTTCTGAGGTCCACTTCCAAGTGTTCTTGTCCAGACGATAGATATACACCTCGTGGCCCGAGGCTGCAAACAAGACCGCCTCGTCTGTCGTCGAAAGGGCCCGTACGGCCGTGTTTATATCGAGTCCAGGCCCGGCCCTTCGAGCCTCGCCTACTGCAATGTGATTCTCCTGAACAACGCCGCCTGTGTCGAGACTGAGAAAGCTGTAATCATACTCAGTGCCGACCGTACCTGTGACGTCTGGGTCCTTGAGACGGATCCAAGCTAATTGTTGCGGGGGCGGAGACGCCGTGATGCCTTCGCCTTGATCGTCTACGATGTTGTCAGATTTTGTCATCAGTTTTTTGTACCGGATCAAATACCTTGGAAGGCATCATTGAGCTGCTTGCATTCAACTCGGGTCACGCGTGCCTCAAAAGAGTCCGCCGAGCAATCCCAAGCTCCAAGCCCGTCGTCGTTCAGGAGAGCCATCAGTAATCTTCTATCGTTCGTCTCATTTTCGCTCTGCCAATCGCCAGCCAAAGAGAATAAGGGTAAATCGAATTGTCCTGCTACAGGTTGTGACAAAGTCGTGACATCGGCGATTTGCCATTCAGCTTCCTCTCCGTGATTTATGGCCAGCCGCAGCTTTTGTTGAGCTCCTTGATATGCGACAACCAGCAACGGTGCACCTTTGGCGCTGTGGTGATAAAACGTTGCCGAAAGTGGAGAGAATTTATCCACCATGACCGGTTGTCCTTGGCTTTGCACAGTGCCTAACTTCCACTCACCTGCCGCTGTCTCATATACATGTGAGATTATGTCTTCCGTGTCCAGGAAGAAAACGTGAATAGTTCCCGAATCGCTGGCAGCCACCGCCAATGGAGTACCGTGCTTTGCATGGGGGGTGCCGGGCTCAAGCTTATTTCTGATTCGATAGTGAACCTTGCCGCTGCCGAACCATTCCGTTGCGATGAGATCGCTCTCATCGTCTTGCCACACTACGAGCCGTCGATGCACTTTCGCTTTGTCGCTACTGACGTATACGGAACCCAGCTGAGATTTCACTGAAAGCGTGAATGACGCAAAAGTAGAATCAGCTACTTTGGTGCTTGAATGGGTGCCTGATGAGTCTGTCATTGACGTGGTTGACGTGGTTGACGAGGTTGACGAGGTCGTGCTTGACAGAAACGAAGATTTAGATTGTGGCTTTCCAGCATAGGTTGCCAAGAATGAAGTAAGAAATCCTATTACGGTGTCGTGGGTGGAATGAGGTTTGTCAGTCGATGTTGGTCCAGAGCTAGGGCTAGAGGACGTGGACGACAGTGGATTGGCAGAGCTGCTCGAGGTGCTTGGAGACGCGGATGTCGAGGACGACGAGGATATGCTCGGTCGGACTGATATTGTCAAAGCACTAGAAGTCTCGGCCGCCTCTTCGTTCTGTGCTTCATTCCTCTTGAGCTCTAACTTTAGTACCACTCCCAAGACGATGGCAATGGCAACCACTAGAAACGCGACGGCCGCAATGATGGTCCAAAACCAGCGCTTACGACGGTACCATCGAACAGGCATCTGATCTGCAGGGTAGTAGTGATTATGAATGGTTTCCTGATTCTGCATTGGGGCTTTGCGGTAGTTTGGAGGTGGTGGAGTCCACGCAGAAGGCGAGGACGGCTCGCCGCCGCTGTTGCGGATGTTCTCCCGCAAGTTCAAAGGCATTTCAAACGGTGCAGACAAAAGCAGTCTCAAGAGAGACTACTGCAACACTGTCTCCAATGCACGTCTCTACGCTTTATATACTTATTGCGGAGTGCATCAGCGACCAAAATGCTGCGCAAAGTTCTTCGCTGGTCCTGATGACATGATCTGTGGTAACGCAGCACATGACGAAGTAATGCACAATTCTACCGTTGATTGCGCAATGGGTTGCTTGATCAGCTGCGTATTCACTGTTTGTGTTGATGGCCAGATGTTTTCGGTCGCGGACCATCGGACATCAGGTAACGTGGAGTGTGGTATGGTCGCATCACCTACACCGCGGCTGTCCAGAGTCATCTTGTCATGTTCCACAGATGACGAAAGCACCGAAGAATCGTACCATACCAAGAGAGTTCTTGATCGATCCAACGCCAAAATAGATATTAAACTCAATAAATGACAGAAAGAAAGACGTTGGTGTGGATAGAGAGCGTGATTGATGGCGCGCGGGGCGACCGGTGGCCGACGACACATCGCTCAGCCGCCCTCAGAAGGCCGTGTGTGAAACCATCGCAATGTAATTATTTAGATTTGAATACCATCGCATGCAATGATCCGATGAGCGACCAGATTCTTGTCTGCCCGCAGTCTCCGATCCACCAAGCGCATTCCCTGCCAACTTCTAACAGGGTTCCATTTGGCGCAGCAAAGATCAGGCCGGTCTTCGTGTTGTCGAAGCTGCTAAAGCTGTAAGCTTGTTTTTCGGTGCCGGTAAAGCTATCCCTCTCAGTGACATTGGAGTCGGATGTTGACAACATGTGCGCCCACGACATCACTTGGGACCCAGAACAGTTGTTCCCGCTCCAGAACGTCTCCATGTACTGGCCAGAGCCGTCGAGCGTTCCAAGCAGGTAGTTTGCAGGCATGCCCCATTGGTCCTGCAGGATGTCGATCTTAGATATCTGGAGCGGCTTTGGCGCCGAGAGGAGAAGGCTTTTTGCTGTCTCATCTGCGTGCTTGAGTCAGAGATTATTCGGCACCCGTGCACGAACGGTTCACACACCTTTCCACGTAATGTTTGCAACAGGCCAACACCGCTTCTTTAGATCTGTGCGCTCAAGCACGCAATCTACGAAGCCAAGACTGGCTGATTGTTTTTTGTTGGAAAGGTCCGAAATGATGCGCACCCCGGGCTCAAGCTTGCCGTTAGGAGTATCTCCGCCGAATATGTTGACGACGAGTGGTACCATTACAACTCCTTTGGAGCCATCTTGGAGAGATTGCGCCTGCTCAATTGACTCCGGATCTATCGGGACCTCTATGGAGGACCAGCCACTCATCGCATCCGAGTTAGGGGTAGTCAGGAGGGTAAAAGAGTTCTCATTGGCGCCGTTCCAATACAGTATTCCCAAGAGACCGTCACTAGTTCCGTTGTCCATCAATGGTAACACAGAAGTGGACAGAAGGAGTCCAGATGGTACATGATGCTCGGCGCCGTCAGCCGAGAAAGCTGGGTCGAGCTTCCACTGCACCTTGCTATCCTGCCCGGCGGCGCGAATAAGATGCCTCAGAAGCCGCTTTTCATCAAGATAAAAGACGTGCAGATCTTCAGATTTTCCAAACGACACTGGTCGGAGCTGTGAGCCGAGCGCAGGCTTGGGCAGGTTTGCCAAATGTTGGTCTAGTCGGTACGACTGTAGCTCGCCCTGGTACCACTCCGAAGCAATCAAGGCCCCACTGGCATCTTGAAAAATGAGGAACTGACTCATCAGAGATCTTCTATCACCGGCAGCCGGTGGATGGGGGATGAACCAAGTTGCAACCTGAGATCCATTGTTGACGAGTGCCTCGACCAGCTCGCTGGCACCAGGAGTCCCAGAACTATCTGAGCCCGGAGGGTCGGAAGACGATCTGCTTGCAACTTCTCTTGACCCAAACACACCTCCGACTACGGCGGCGATGATGACCAGGACGCTGGCAACGGTGCCTATGATGAAAACAAGCTTGTGTCCAGACAGCTTCTCGCGTATCGGCGTACAATGTTCGCCGGCTAAGACATGTTTCGACTGTTTCGACTGCGGGTCGCCCTGACTTGATCCATCATCGTGTATCCAGAAAGAGGCTGCTTGTTGAAGATGGGCGGCTGAGTATCGCGACTTTTCAACACTGTCGTTGTAAGATGGTCGTGCGGATGTCGTGGGCATGGCAAACAAGGGCTTCGGCGGCTGGCTTGGTCGCACGCGAGCTGGAGCAGGGTCTCCTGACCAAGACATAACGTCGACTGTGTATCGCGAGCGATAAAAGGACCAGATTACCGCTTGAATGGATGAGTGGTCGCCAGCAGCGATCTGCCAAGTGTATGTGGATGTCGAAGGAGGGCAGAGGCGGGCATCTAAAAGAGCGGAAGAGGGCGGCCAGCCGCAGCATTGGCGAGAAGAAGAGCCACCTCTCAGTTGCTGGAGAAGAACTGCGCAGCTCTATTTTATGAGATAGGGAAGAATGGCGAAGTGCCAGTGCCGGCAACGCCATGGCCAATGCTTGACCTCTTTGGTCTAAATGGATGGGGGAGCATGGGCCTAGGATTGTTCTATTCTAGGGGCCGACGGCGCGTGCACTGATCCAAGTTCCAAGTCGTCGTCAATGGCCAAGGTTGGAATATCGCCATTTTCGTCTGCGATCAAACGCCTTCCGGATGAGCCTCTCCCGGATTTTACGAACGGATCCCATACGCGACTCCAGCTAGTATGATGACTGCAGGCAACCTGTGATTGTGCAGGAGATTCAGCGCGATTTATCGACGAAAGCTAGGGCCATCTGGCACGGTGACAAGACCTTCTATAGAAGCTGAGTGAGGAGATGATCATCTTAAGATGCAGCCAGGGTGCTTGAATCAGCATCCCAGTTGGGCCCCTCACAATGGTCAGCGTGAGCGTGAATACGAGGCAGCCAAACGAGCAAATTGGCAACAACTCGCGCGGGGAGGTATACATACTCCTCATGAGCTGTGAATGCCCAACTCCAGACACTCAGGCGTGCTGCGCAGCATCAATGTAGGCGCGTGCTAGTCGGGATGCTCCCTCCTCGTGCACGAGCCGTGGCATGGCATGGGGAGAAGCACATGGCGCGGTGGTTCAGCATGTGTGAGCAGCAGGCGTCCCCCGCCATTCAAACCTTCACTCGTCGTCAGCTTCCGCAAGTGAGAGTGACTAGCTTGCGTGTGAGAGCGAGCTGGAAGCGATGGCGAGTGAGAGGCTCAGTGAAGTCTTTGGGCGAAATCGATGACTAATTTCGTGCTCGACCCAGCAAAATACGAACTCTATTCCAGACGCCACGCCCTCGTCGCGGCGACGGTGGACCAAGGAGCTGTCTCCTGTCAACCATGGAGTGACAGTGGCTGTGTGCGCAGGGCCGATTGCTCGTCCGAACTCTGCTGCTGAAGCTACGTGCACCATCTCTGCTCACCTCGCGGGTCTCGGGCCGCTCGTCACACCGCAGCGCCGCATCGCATCACCTCACCTCACTGCACCAACATGCGCCTTGGCCGCGGCGTGCGACGCATTCATCGGTAGAGATCCTGGTGCCCGCCCAAGAATGCCGCCATGTCCACAGCCACGTCCACGCCCGCGCCCGCGCCCGTGCCAGCGCTGGCGCACCCGGCGAGAAAGGTCAAGTTCGTGGCGTCTGATCCCTCCCGCGGCGGCCTGCCTGTGAAGCGTAAGCAGGTCCAGCAGGCCTGTGCTGCGTGCCGTCGCAAGAAGGTGAGTGGGACTCTGCGCGGCTATCGAATGCTCTCGCGGCTTGGCTGATCGTGTTGCTGGGTATAGAGGCGATGCATCCACGCCGAGGACGCCGCCGAGGACCCTACGGCGGTTGACGACCACCGTGGGCTCGAATCTTCGCCGTCTCAGTCCTCGTACGTTGCCTTCCGCCTCAGTATCCTAGGGCGCCTTTTCTTGTCCATCTCACTAACAAGACAGGCCCGCAACCGTTCTGTCGATGCCCACGCCTCGGGGCCGCCCAGCAATCCTCTCCGGTGAAGATGGCCTCGGGCACCACGCGCCGGGGAACCATGCGCCGGCTTTTGCTTATGTCGACCCTGTGACGAGGCTTCACAGACCCACGCAAAATGGTGACGTGAAGACACAGTCGTCTCGTTTCGTCGGCGACTTGAACCCGGAGGGCATGTTCCTGGAAGCCACGTCGTCGACTCTGGGTAGGCAACAGTCCCAGAAGGGGGACGTTGGCATATGGCTGTCCTCTACCGCCATGAGCAGCGGCGGCCAGTTGTCGCAATTCATAACATCTCGACCACCGCCCATTATGGACCGCTTCCTCCTCCCCTTTGTCAGAGAGCACTGTCTATCATGCCTCCCCCCCGACGAGGACTTCGCCAGGCTGAGAGCCATCTTCCTCCAGAAGATCCATCCCATTTTCCCCGTCATACCTGTGGCCGCTCTGAGCGGCAGCTTGGACAATCCATGCAACGTCGTGCTGCGCCAGCTTGCGAGTTTGGCAGCCGGTACCGATCCTGAAATGGCCAGCTTTCTTCATATTCAAAACCGAGGCCCGGACTTGCTTTCTCCCCAAGACTTCTCTCAGGCGCTCTCTTCGGCAGTCAGGGCCATACTTGAGACCAGCATCATCACCGACAGGGTGCTACATATTCAGGCGCTCGCTATGCTGTCATTTTATACCCAGCCCACCTGTGCCGAGGAGGCCGATCTTCCGGCTCAATTAGGTGGCCGGGCGATTCATCACATTCAGACTCTTGGCTTGCATCTCCTTCGATATGATGCACCGAACTGTGACGACCTCAACAATCTATTTTGCGCAGTGTGGGCGCTGGATCGCATCAACGCGGCCGTCTACGGCCGACCCTGTCTCATCCATGAGCGAGACATTGGCGCAGATATGGACACCTGCATCAAGAGACGCCCGCCTTGCTTCCGCCTACTCCTTAACGTCGTCCAGTGGCTCGACCAGGTCGTTGAGCTGTACCGCCCCGGGCCCAGTGCGGAAGCCTCTGGTCTCGAAAAGATTGCATACATTGATTTGCCTGTATTAGAGGCCATGATCGTCAATGCCGACGCTCTGAAAGTCCCATCTCCTCTTATAGGTCAGTTTATCTCATTTTCCTTCACGAATCTGGTCTAACTTGGATAACAGCAACAATTGAGACGTTTTATCATGCTGTTATCATCCTCTCATGTCGGCTTCCTCGACCTGGAACGGTCCCAGCAGCTTCGACACTGCCCCCACCTTCGGCGAATGCTCGTCGATCCCTTGCTGCCGAGCGCATTGCCTGCGCTGTTCCAAGAGACCATCTGAGCCCAATGCCCTTTGTGCCTTACGCGGTGTCCCTAGCATTGAGCGTTGAGTATCGCAAGATGCGACACAGCCGGTTGCCAATGTTCCGCGCAAGATCAATGAATTCCTTTAAGCGCAATTGCGAGCTTCTCAGGGAATACGGTGACTACTTCTGGAGCGCGAACGTTGTGGCTGGGCTGGGCGAACGGGTGCTCAAGGAGATGGAGAGGGCAGCAACTCAATTGACTCGAGAAGCTAGCCCTCAGCCACCAGACGCAGATGCTAGATCGATGCCAGCCGGTCCAGAGAGCGGTCTGCCGCGCCAAACTGAGGTGGCAGTTGGTAACCCGACGGCTATGAACTCGGCAGTCGGCATGGACAACGCGGTGGACTTCTCGCTCATCGACGCCATCTCGGGACAGGATGTTTTCGGGCACATAGATCCCAACTTCAACCTAGACGCAGTGGAGGATGCTCTCGAGGCCAACCTCGATATTGGACTGCCGCTCAACTGGGGTGATTGGGGACAGTTTGCCACCTGATGCAGCTTTGTTACGCTCGATAGGGCGTCACATGTTGCGTCTCTACGATATCTTCATGGCTAAGCCAATTTTCTTTCCCTTTTTCTGGCTGCCAAAGAGTTCCGTTTATCAGCCATTCTGCGAATCGAGCCACATACGAGGCAATTGGTCGCAAAAGCACCGCGTGCACCGCTCACCAACTGGGTCAATTTGGGATCAGAGGAAGAGAGAATGCATTCACCAAAGTCGCCAAGAGCGGCTCCAACCTAGGAAAGGTGAAGGTCTCGCGAGTAGGCTGATCACACAGCTGAATCTACGCACAGCTAGCAGGGGCAGTGCGGGTATCTGTGGCCAGCGTTTCCGTGCCTGCAGACCAAATGTCGATAAGTTGGGAAGCCTGGGGGCACACCTGGCTGGCCAGCCAGATAATTGCTTTGACCTATCGGCAACCGAGAATGCAGGTTTAGGTTGCCGCCAGGTACGAGTCCGTCGACTGTTGCGCACCAAAGAAGTTGTGGTCTGAACGGGTTAGATCTGCGGGTCACTGTTGGGGCGCATTTGCCGTCTTTTCGTGAGACAGCTTCCGAGTTGGGCGAATTGCTTGCATTGTGATGAGCTGCAGTGCTAAGCATGCTTTGTTCCTCGGTCAGAGACAGTGTATCCAAGCTACCAGTGGTATAAGAAGAGGTCTCATTCAGGTAACAGCCTTGTGACCTATGTACGTTTGAGGAACATGGAAACCGTCTTCCCTTTCTTTGAATCAGGATGGCTGCAATCTGATGAGAGTTGAGGCTAGGTAACTCGCACGTCACCCGTCGAACCTGCCCCCTCGTTGCCAGCCTGGCCTCACTCCTCCCAAAGATCAGAGCGCTATCTCTCTTAGCCAAATACTTCAATCATAAAGTGGTACTCGATCTTGCTGCCGTCATCACGGCCCCTGATTGTAAGTTCCCTGCATTTATCCGCCAAAATCTGACCTACGGCAGCCGCGCCACAGTAGAAGACACCTACTTTGTAGTGCTCGCAACTGTTATTGGTCAGACCGCTTTCCTCGTTCTTCTGCTTGGTCTTTCGCATTTCCTGATAGTGTTCATCAAGAATCTTGTCAAAGTCGGGTCGCCCAAAGCGAGTAGGATTCAGGAGGCCCGTCAACGGAGAGGAGGGGTTTTCTGCTGTGCGATTCATCTCGAGGAGCCAACTGTATACATGGGTGGCGATGTGGTCGCGCTTCGCCGTGACGTGGGTATTGATTCGAATGTCGAGATGCGAAGGCTCACCATGCTCTTGGTGCCACTTCTGGCTGATGGAGACTTTATTCAGCAAATCAGAAAGCCACAATAGGTAGTTGCCATCGCGAACTATCCAATGGAAGTCCGTACGTCGATGCTTGTCCGCGAAAGTGTGCGACTGCGGATTCCGGGGCATTCGCTTGGTGTTAGCGCCGGGGGACTGGCAAGGTGTCTTGGGATGAGGCGAGTCCTGACCGTCGCTCTGGGCTGCGGTTGGCTTCTGACCTGCAACGGCATCCGTGTCTGAGTCACGGCAGAAAGCCTCTCTCTGGGGAGGGCCACCGTATTCCAAGTCGCTCTTGTATTGCAGGTCAGCAAGAATGGCAGAAAAAGGCGTCACACCGATTCCGGCACCGATAATCACGGAATATTTGAAATCATGGAAGCGCTGTGCTGGCGCGCCAAAAGGCCCATTGATGCCTACCTCGATCTCTCTTCCCAAATCGCGAAGTCGGACGGTCCAGTCGCCATCCGTCTTGATATGCAATATCATCTTTTTGCCCCGACAGAAAGAGATTGTGAAGGGGTGCCATTGGAAGAAACTGATCGCAGGGACTTGTAAGAAGATATACTGGCCGGCAGTATAGTCCCAGAGACGATATTTGGGGATGACAGCTGCAATCTCAATCGTCTCGCTGTCCAAAATCCCTAGAGTAGCCTTGATGCGGTAGAAGCCGAGGAAAACACGAGATAATCGTTCAAACAGAATCAAGAACGTTGGAAAGGCAAGAAAGTAGCCAAATATGGGTTGCTGAAGCAGAGCAGCGGTGCCGTGAGCCATCATGAGCCCGATCAAGGGGTATCCCAGCAGATGACCCAACTGGAAAATGTTGTAGTTCCACCTGCGGACCTGGGGAGTGCTCAGTAATGCAAGGATATAAAAGAGACCAAGGGCAGTGACACCGGTGAATCCAGGCACAGAACGGATATAGTCGGCATACTGATAGCCTTCGCCTGCCCTAGACGGGCCCCCTACACGAGCGACCGCCTGGCTATTCACAGGGTCACTCCCATGAACAAACGTGCCCGTTAGGTGACCAAGCCCATGTATCGTTACAAGAACGAGGGCGACGCAGGAGATCCGGATATGGAACCTCTGTGAAAGGTCCCAATTAAAGAAGAGCGAGAGGTAATAGGACCTGCGCATCAGGGTGGAGAAGTATCGCGATATGCTGAGTATGAGGAAGAAGAAGGTCGGGTACAAAGCACCGGCGCACGCCTTGGCCACGGTAGCACCCCAACCGAAGGCGGCGAAATCGGGGCTGTTCTGGTACTTGGCGAGCTGCCAGACACCAAAGGCTATTTGCATCGTGACAACGAGGCCGACAAAGACTATCTCAGGGCCATGCACGGCCCAGTACGCGCGCGTCTTTCGCCAGCTGGAGCGGCGCTCGAAGTAGCTCGTTTCCTCTTCGTCTTGTCTCTTAAGCTGCTGAAGAGACGGGATTCTGCGCTCGCGGATGCGTCTGGCGAAGTCGTCGCGCGAAATGCGCTCCTTTTCAGCGCCCATGATGCTTCGTACGAGGGCATGGCGGCTGGCGACGTTGTAGTCGCGCTTGGCACTGCGATAGGCGCCTGACGGCCGGACAAGTTCGAGCCAAGCCTCATCGAGTTTCCGCTCCACATCGATGTAGTTGATGTAACCGTCGCTGTTGCAAGAGTCGATGTGGTCGAGGAATGCGTTTATCTCGTCATCGTTGAGGTACTGCACCTTCTCCGAGGGCTGTTGTGGCCGCGGATCCTCTGCCATGCGGAGCCGAAAGTAGACTCAAGCTGACAGGGGCTTATTGAACGATAAAGTCGGCTATAATGGACGGCAACCGTCCAGAAGGGATCAGAAAATATCATCGCATTGAGTAGCAGGGCAGAAATCTCAAGCACAAAGAGCGGTATTTAAAACTACCACCCTCTTAGGAAGCTGGCAAAGACAGACAAGAGCTATCGACTGCCTTGGGAGCCAAACAACACGGGTCGTGAGAGTTTCCTGCATACCAATGTCTAACACAAGCGCCACTAGGCCCGGCTACGCCAGATGCCGAATCTCACGCCTCCCGTCTTTGGTGTTACCTAAGTCCCGAGCCCGCGAAAGACACACGGGCCACGGAGATGAAGGGGGGGTAGTGAACTCAGATAGTACTGAAATTTGGTATCGAAAGTAAATGTCAAATCATACAACGGGTCCGGGCAGCCACAGAACTGCAGCGCAGCTTCGAACGCCGGACGTTCTCGCTGATGAGAATCGTTACCTGCGAGGGCAAGGACAGATGATCCATGTAGGTGAAAGTGGCGCTGTATACGGAGTACACTGATCTACATCTACACAGGCAGTTGCTCCGGCCTAGGGCGATACTAGACTTAACGCATTCTGCTTGCGACTTGAGCCCTTTCAAAGACTCGGTCCCGAAAGACCGCGTCCGCCGACTTGGCACTGGCACTCGGTGGCTGAATCTTCATGATGACCAACCCTGCATTTCCAAGGCGCATGCTTGAGCGAGCCACGCGCGCCCGTTGCCACCGTTCAATTGAACGGCGTCGTCTATGATTGCGTCGCACTTCGATTCGGCTTGGCTCCGACAACCCTGTAGCCTGTAGCCTGTAGCTTGCGGACCCTTCCAGATCGCCGGTGGCGAAAATGTGGTAGCCGTGGTCGTTGTGACGTTCTGCACGTCTCGCTCGTGGGGGTGATAATGGCGATGGCGGCGCCGTCGTGGGCGGCCTTTGCATCTGCTCACTTGGGCGGCTTGTTCGGCAAGTCCGTTGGCTTCCCTTGGAACTGATTCTTCAGCTCGTCGAAGAAGTGTCTCGCAAAGCTCTGCCGCCGGCTCACAGATGCCGGGTCGGCCGTGGCCTCACCCGGGGCCAGCGGCTCATTGGGGTTGCGGCCGTATTTTCTCTCGTGAATCGTGCGATGGATGCGGCCGACGGCGCGGTGGAACCCGGGCTGTCGCAGGATCTGCATCTAGAGTCAGCGCGTGTAGGTGTCCGGCTTGCTCAACGGGCGGAGCGCACTGCCTCGATGATCCTGTCCTGCGGTTGCACGGTGGTCAGCGATTTCGCGTCACGGAAGGCTGCGACGCGCCGTCTGGAATACGAACCTCGAAGGCTTGGATGATGCGCAGCGCGTACATGTACGGCGACATGATGGCAGAGGTCAGTAGGTCTGGCGGGCGTCGCAACTCGAGGTGTTCGTAATAGGCGGATGGGCAGGTCGGTGATGTTGATGGAGGTGGCGACGGAGTGCTGTGTCATGCATCTAGAATTTGTAAATGGAGGCACTAACAGCTTCCCCGCCCCAGACGCATCCAGTTACACGACGAATGCTACCAAGACCGCACTTGGACCAAAGCTTGGCTTTTCCCTGCATGGATGAGTTTGATGCATGTACATTGCAGGAAACTGGAAAAACGTGTTGGTCGAGACACCATATGCAGTCTGGCGCGTCACGATCATTCTCACGGCTGGAGCGGTATAAGTTGGCCCTTCAACGGGAGCTACATTTGACGACGACAGGGGAATAACTTTTATTCATTAATCATTGGAGAGGTCCGTAAAGCCTTGATCCTCCTCAGGGCTGCGCTCCATAGAGCAGAAGTCTCATCTACTCATGCCTCACGGCACCTCATGCCACAGTCCGACAATGTCTCGTCTCGCTCAACCCCTTCAGTTGGGCATGTGCTTGCCGAGGAAGGGACCGAGGTAGTCCATCTTGCCCAGCGACACGCCCTCCTTGCGCAGGATGTCGTATGCCGTCGTCACGTGGAAGAAGATGTTGGGCAGGCCGTAGGCGTTGACGTAGTCGGCGCCGGTGACGTTGACGGTCTTGCCGGGGCCCAAGCCCAGGGGTACCGTCTCGCCGACGCGCTCGTTGATGAGCTCCTTGTCGGCCTTGGCCAGCAGCGCCTCGGTCTCTGCGATGCGGGCGTAGAAGTCGGCAAAGCTCTTGAGGTTGTTCTCGAGCTTCGCCGGCTCATTGCCCGTCAGGCGGGCGTGCATCTTCTGGGCGATGTCGGTGGCGACGTGGACCTGGAAGCTCAGGGGCAGCATGTCCTTGTGGATGGTGGCTGCGGGCAGGCTGGCGGCATTGGCGGCTGCCTCACCCTTCTTCAGGACGGCCGAGAGGGACGCGAGGGCGTTCTGGGCCAGGGGGATGGAGGCGTCGAACAGAGTGTAGCTCATGCTTGCGGTTGGTTGGGCGGAGAGTAGAGTTGACTAGACGTAAACGTTCAAGGGCGGTTGAGGAGAGATGTTGTGACTATTGCGTGATTCTGTCCTTCTTCCTTTCACCATCGAGGGGGCGAACTTGTCCGTCTATATATAATCGTCCTGGCCTTCGTCGGCCGGCGTTGTTGGCCCTCGTTCCGTCAACCTCGTCCCCTGGTCCCCTGCAGCCGCTACCCACCGGATCACGACCTCGTACGCGCACGGCGGAGCCCCTTCCCCACGTTCTCCTCTACCGCCTGTTGCCGGCTGAGACACTAACGATCACTAAACCCGCGATGTGGTAGTGCGCGAAGAGCCGCACCGCGTCGGAGCTGACTAATTGGAAGCCAGTCGAACATGTGCAACGGCCCCTTTTCTAGCCAGACCATTGGACGAGAAGTGAAACCAGGCCCGTCCCGTGGAGGACGATATGGAATCCGGAGGGTCATGATTACAAAACGTCCGCAAGGCGGGACGGAGTTGGTGCAAGCCGACAGGTTCTGACGCGGAGCCCTGCCACGACTTACATGCAGCCGCTCACGAGAACCACGCTCGGGGCCCTGGACATGGACGAATCGGCAGCGCCATAGGGGGCAGCAGAGAGCATCCCATCAAAGGTGCCAGTGCTTCGACAGGCTGAGAAGCTACCGAGCTTCCTTCGATGCCTTCGCGGCGCTCGCTTCGTTCCCGGACCTCAGTGGGGTCCTTGGGCCGTCGGGGTCCTCAAGGTCTCAGCCCACGACCTTCTATGTGGGCCAGCAAATCCCGCACACGACGCCAGCGCGGCAGTCAGTGTTGATCTCCGGGCCGTGCATGGGGCACGGCATGGTCGACGTCGGCGAACACTGAGCCGGGCTTACAAATCCAAACGGCGAAGTGATGTTACACATCGAAATAACACGCTTAACTCCGCTGCAATCCGTGGGACTGGACGTAATGCAACCCTCGTACTCGACACCATGCGGCGAGACTCAGTCCGAAGCATGCAGGATCGACATTTTGGGAAAGAGGACAGATCACCGGCGCCAAGAGCCCGACATTTTGCGAATCAGTCTGTTCAGAACCAAGCTGCACATGCTTGCAATCTTCACGCATCGTCACGCCCGGCCACCACCATGCTTCTGTCCAAATACAGAAACACAAGTACAGACGCTTCAGAAACCCAAAATACCATTGGCCCTCTCCACGACCTCGCGCTCCCCCGGCAAAGCGTTCTCCCTCACCGTCAGTCTCTCTAGCCCAAAGGCCTGGGCGCCCAGGCCACCGCTGGCCCACTGCCGCAGTGCCGCCTCGGACGGTCGGCCGACGTGCCGCGCCTCGCCCTCCCCACCGGGGAAGTCCGGCCCCGGCGTGCCCGCCCGGAATGCCGCCCGCTGTCGCGCCAGGTACTCCGCGTTGATGTCCGTCACGGGGCACACGGGGATGTACATTACGCTCGAGTCGCCGGCGCCTGCATGGCGCTTGTCGACCGAGTGGATGGCTGCAGGTTCGGCGTCAGTATGAGTTGTCGAGATGAAGCGCGTGTAAGTGACGGGCCATGGGAAAGAAGCGAGAACTCACTGTCGCAGTGCCAGGCGACGAAATCACCCGGCTTGATGTTCGGTACGTGCACCATGGTCCTCTCCAGCTCCAGATGCGGATGCAGCTCATCGGTGAGCTCCTGACCGTGCCCCGGCGTCGCACCCTGCAGCTCGCTCGTCATATCCGCCGTCCCTGCGAATACCCAGTTGCTTTCATCCAAGTACCCTGGCCCCTTGGTCTCGTTCACGGGCCTGAAAAACGGCCGCAGCAGCACGTACGCCGTTGCCATGTGCATCAGCGGGTTCACTAGCAGCGTGCCCTCGCGCGGCCCTGTCCTGCTCATACTCAACCACCCCTGCCACGTCCGGAACATGGAGCACGCACCCAGCCCGTCGTACAGGTTACTCACCGCGTCGACGCGCCCGCTCGCGTCCCACGGGTCGTAGGCCTCCCAGGCTCCCTCGAACACGCGGTCGTAGACGCCGCCCCGCCCATAGCCCTGGCGTTCCCAGCGCTCCACGCTGCCGCCGTCTATGTGTGGGCCGAGCGCGAAGGACGCGTCGCCGGGCTGCCGGATGCGCAGCCGGTCGGCGTAGGAGAGCGGGTTGGCGAGCGAGATTTGCGCCGTTGGCGACGATGTGTGCCAGAGGAAGGACATGAGGTGTTCCTGCACGCGGAGGAGAGATGGGTGGCCTCGCGCCTTCAGCTGGGGAGCGGACCAGTATAGTTCGTAGACTTGGGGGTCGTTTGGGGGGAAAGCTACCGCACTTTCAGTAAACAGATGCTCTGCGATGGCTATTCAAGCAACCAACAGCGATGATACTGACCTCTGGTGTGTGGGTTCTTCCTCACGTACTCCTCGACCTCTTCCTTATACGCCCGAGCCTCCGCCTCCGGAATCACCCCTCTGACGACAAGAGCGCCTCTCTTCTGAATCTCTCCCTTCAACTTCTCGGAGCCGGCCTCGAGCTCCGCAAAGTCAACCTGGGGAATAGCATCAGAGCCTCTTTCGGCAATGATGTCGTTCTCCTTGCGCAGCTGCCTTAGGAGCCGTGTCCAGCTCTCCGCAACGGCCGCCTCCCGGCCTCGCACCAAGTCACACTTGAGCTGCCGGAAACGATCCGGCAGCGGCTCCTGTGCTGCCCCAGACAGCGATACAAAGGAATCCGAGATGTCTCCCTCCTTCTTGGACGGTTTCTGCGCCGCCGCTGCCGCGGCCGTGGACGCCGGCCGGCTGGCCGCGGGCACGCTTCGGGCTATCTTGGCCAGGCTGGAACGCAACATGACGCTGACTTGAGTCCGCATGAAAACACAAGCTGATGCTGAGATTTCAATGAGCTACAGTGACGGGCCTCCTGCAGGATTCCCTTGGAGTTTATATGGCTGGGCTGACGCACGGGGTTGGGCTCTGCCGTGTAAGTGGCGCGGGGCTTCCGCTTTGGGAAGTCCGCAACCCTCCCTTCTGCCGTGAATGCGCAACCACTCGTGATGTGGCGACTCGGCGAGACTCACGGCTGGACTATCACGAATTCAAGATTCGAGACCGGCTTGGCTCGCCTACGAAGGAGCGAGCCCCGATGCCTTGAACCTTGCGCAGCTCGTATAGACGGTCGTCGACGTACGTGTCTTCTTTCGCAAGCATTACTTAAGGAGAGGTCGCCGTCGTCGTTCTCGCTTGCTCATCTTCTCTCGGAACAATAAACAAACTTCATCGGAGACCATCAGATATATCGAACCGAAACCATGGCTCCCAATACCGTCTCCGTCTCCCTCCCCAAACTCGCCAAGCTCATCGACCACTCCCTTCTGCACCCTACCATGACGGATGCCGAAGTCGCCAGCGGCGTCGCCCTCGCACGGTCCCTCAAGCTCGCCTCAGCCTGCGTCAAGCCGTACTCCGTGACCATGGCCGCCGCCGCCCTCGCCGGCTCGGATGTGCTCGTCTGTGCGGTCATCGGGTTCCCCCACGGCAGCTCCACCTGCTCCGCCAAGATCGCCGAGGCGGACGAGGCGCTGCGGTACGGCGCCACGGAGATTGACATGGTCATCAACGTCGGCAAGGCTCTCTCCGGCGAGTGGCACTACGTCGAGCACGAGATCGAGGCCATCAACCGCCTCGTCACGTCGCGCGGCGGCCTCCTCAAGGTCATCTTTGAGAACGACTTCCTGCAGGACGAGCACATCATCCGCCTCTGCGAGATTTGCACCCGCCAAAAGGTTGCGTTCGTCAAGACCAGCACCGGCTACGGCTTTGTCAAGCAGCCCAACGGCATGTACAGCTACAAGGGCGCGACGGTGCCGCATCTCAAGCTCATGAGGCAGCACTCCGGCCCGGAGGTGCAGATCAAGGCCGCCGGCGGCGTGCGGACGCTGGACGACCTGCTCTACGTCATGAGTTTGGGGGTAACGCGCGTGGGTGCCAGTGCGACGCAGGCCATCATGGACGAGGCTAAGGCGAGAGGCATCGGTGAGACGGAGGTCGAGGTCGAGGTCAAGGAGATCAAGGCCACTGAAAGCGGCGGTGCCTATTAGAAGCGGCCTTGTGACGACTGGTGTCAGCGACAACGTTGCTCTCCTCATGGACGCAGAGCACCGAGCAATCTACTCATCCCATCTCATCATCATAGAGGAGTTTTAGATGTTTGTGGCAGTCATTGCGCGTTTGTCTTCATTAAACCGCAGGACTCCCTCTACCCAAAACTGGTTTCAACAACACGCTTGGCCCCCTTTGCTCGGCACCTTGATAGCGAAAGCTCAATAACAAAACCACAGCCTCACCCAGCGATAGCTCTAGCGTTCAGAATAAAAGAACAGACTCATAGTCTCAATAGTGCGCGTTGGCTTCATGATACGCGTCCAGTCGTCATTCGCCATCTCTGCCTCTCGCTTTGGTCGGATAGATGGCTAATCAGCTTCCGAGTTGGTACGCCTCGCTCTCTCTCTCAACTCCCGATTCTCCGACTCCAGGTAGCCGAGCCGCTGTCGAGCGTCGTGTCGGTCCTGGTTTCGTCCCTCGCGCTCCGCCTTGAGCTTGTACTCCATGTCTCGCAATCTAAACAGCCATCGGTGGTCGTTGTTGCTCGGGCCCGCGTCGCCGGCCAGCGCCACGTCCATGCTCCCGACCATGTCAGAGGATGATCCCGTAATACCCGCTGCCGCGGACCGGCTGCTTCTCTCCTTCTTAGAGCGCGAAGACCGGCTTCTATCACGGTCCTCGGGGCCCCGGGGGATTGAAGGCGATGGCGAGCCTCCCCCAGCGTACGTCATGGTGCCGTCCGAACGTGACTGAGCAGCCCTACTGCGTACGTCCTTAGCCGTCCTGAGTGTCGCATTCTCCACTTTGAGCTGGCGATATGCATCCTCCAGTTTCATCATCCGCCCGAGCATGTCCTGAGCCCCCAGCCCGCCTGAAGCAACTGAGTTTCGTACCATCGTCTCCAGCCGATCGAGCTTCTTGGTTCGCACATCGAGATTATTCTCCAGCGTCTGATACTCGCGGTGGAGATCACGGTCAACGGACTTTATCTTGGCCTGCAGGGACCCAAACATATTCTCGATGGCTTTGATGGCGGAAAAGAGGTTCTTGGAGAAGCCAGGCAGTCTGCTGGCAATGACCTCGACGGATGGCACCGCCTGCCTGTCGACAAGTGCGTTGCTGTTCACCCACTCCCGGCCGCACAGCCCGCTGAGCCTCTGCCAGAGCGTCAATAGCAGCTCATTCCTCTCGGTCAGCTGGTCACGGGCAGTCTGCTCCAACATCGCAAGCTTCCTCCGGTCCTGGCCCCTCGTACTCTCCAGCTCAGCAATGCGAACGTCCTGCGTGCTCGCCGTCTGGGAGAGATGGTGATGGTTTTTCTCAAACGTGTCAAATTGCGACTTGGTGTTGCGGTGCGCCACACGCTCCTTCTCGAGGAGCTCGGCGACCTTGCGGCTCTCCAAGGCATGAGACTCGAGGAGCGCATCACGCTGCTTGATTATGCGGTCCTTTTCGACCAAGGATGCCTTGGTGCTGTCCAGCTCCCGGACAGTGTTTTCAAGCTCGCGCTGCATCTTGGCGATGGACTTTGCGTCATTAGCGTCGAATCTCAGAATCGTATCAGACGAGGTCATACCTTGAGAAGTGAGGATCGGGTGCCGTTGAGATCACCCAGAGCTTCTCTCAGATTGTTTTCGAGCTCAATCAGCCTCTCCTTCCACTCCGCAGCCTCGACCTCACGAGACGACAGACTCTTACGAAGTCGCCTCACCTCGTCTTTGGCAGTGGAGGCTTCGCGGTTGAGCTCGTTGACGAACTGCTGCACCTCTTCCTTTTCCTTGTTGGCCACCATCTCCCGCTGCACACGCTCCTGCTGCAGCCGGCCATCCAGTTCCTTGGCCCTGTCCTTTTCTTCGCGTAAGCCTTGCTCCGCAATTGCTAACGCCGCCTCGATGTCGCCAATACGGATCTTGTCTGCCTCTTGTTCTTCCCGCAAAAAGGCAATTTCCCCTTGGGACGACTCTTGCTGAACGGAAAGGCGCTGGTTTTTGTCATTGGCTTCCAGGAGCTTCTGCTCCAGCTCCTCAAGTTCCGTATTGGACGAGTCCAGCTCCTCTGCAAGCTGCTGGATGCGCCGCATCTTGGCATCCTGTTCATCTTCCAGACGGAGGAGGGCCTCGCTGGTCTTTCGCATCTCTTCCTGCAAGGCGTCGAAATTCTCCGAGCGATCTCTCAAGTCAGCCTGAAGACGCTGTATCTCTTCGTTGCGTTGATCAGCCTCGAGCTCCAATGTGTCTATCTCCTCCTGTGCCTCGCGGCGAAGCGCTTCGAACTCGGTTTCCATGTCACCTTGTTCTCGCAAGGCTTCGTCGCGTTCCGACTGGAGGGCGACCAGGTCATTCATGGCAGTTTCCAGGTCTTCCTGCAGCGTCATAGCGGTCTCCTCGAAGGCGCGCTTGTCATCCACGGCGGTCTCGAAGTCCTGCATGCATGCTTCGAGCTCGCGCTGCAGCTCCTGGTTCTGTAGTTTGACGTCGCTCAGATTATCGCGCAGCTCGTTTAGCTTGTTCTCGAGCTCCTCCCGCTCAGCGTCGTCCTCGGCAAATGTCCGCCTGGTTTGGCCGCTGCCCCGAGAATGGGACCTTTCGTGTCCGGCTCGAGAGGCGGATCGGTCGAGGAGACTGTCGATGGTCGATGGCGCTACGCCAGCTCCCCGACGCTGTGCCATCTTGAGCTCCTCAATTTCCTGGTACAAACGGTCCTTCTCGCGGTTCCTGGAGGTCAGCATGGAGGTTTGGGCACCAACTTCGCGACGCAGCTCGGCGTTTTCGTGGCGCAGCTGCTCGCTTTCTCGCCGCATCTCTTCAACGAGGGTAGTAGCCGCGCTGAAGTTTACGTTGGATCCCTCAATGTCTCCCGACAGGCCAGACACTGGACGGCTGGGCGAGACATTCTGGTCTCGGTGCTTCTTGGTGATGTTGTAAATGTTGGTGGTGTGGTGCAGTGTCCCCGTCCCCGTCCCCTGTCCAGAGGACATTTCCTTCTTCAGGCGGAAGACTTCGTCTCGCAGTTTCCTGTTGTCTTCGTCTGCCTGCTCTCTGCGGGCCGTCTCCTGCTCCAGCAGATCCTTCCAGACATCAGCTTCCTCTTGACGGCCCAGATTTTCGCCGGTCCGCTCTCCGAACGTCTTGACAAAATCTGCCAATTTCCTCTTCTCGGACTCCCTGTGCAGGCCCTCGTTGCGCAGCCTCTCGATTTCTGTGGCGTACTCCTCGACGCGCTCGCGCAGGTACATGAGCTCCTCCTCTCGCTCCTGGGCCTCTTCGTCCCCGATCTTTGCAGTCTGATCCGTCGAAGATGCGCCGCTCCTCGCAGTACTGGGTCGATTGTCTTCCTCCTTGGCCTGCCTCTCCAGCTCCTTGACCCTCTTCCTCAGGATCTTGTTGTCGCGTTGAAGCACCGCGAGGGTGGTCTTGAGATCGACGTTCTCCGATATCATCTCCTTGATGCCCTCTTCAGACAGCTTATCAAGTCGGTCACTCAGGAACATAACTTTGAGCTTCAAGTCAAAGTTCTCCTTTGACAATCGCTCAATGGTGCTGCTCTGCTCCTTAAGGGTCAGGTTCCTCCCGCTGCGGCCTGTCGTGGCCGAGCCCGAGGTCAGATTGGATGGCCTCCGCGGCGTCTGCAAGCCGTTTTTGAACTTGTATTCCTTGGCTAATGACTCAGGAACCTGCACGTTTCTGACATGTTGCGCTATAACGGTGTCGGTGGGCACAGAGCTGAAGTTCTCTCTTGAAGCTTTAGGGGTCTGCATCAAGTCGCCGTGGCGAGTTGGAGGCGGCGTGTCCATCTCGGCGAGCGACTCGAGCTGGGGCGCAGATGTGTCGTAGTCGTCAGGGGCAAAGCCGGATGCCATGCTTCCCATGCTGATCGATCGAGGGAGCACGTTGCTGGAGGTTCGTGAATTGCCCAGGGCCGGCACGGCGCCGCCCGAATGCAGCGCGTAGTCGAGGCCGAGGCCGACGGTCGCATCGCTGCCATCGTACGACTCTGGGTTTGTAATAAAGGACGAAGTCGAGGATCTTTGACTGCCGAAGCGGCTTCGGAGATACTTGGGTCGTTTGCTGGCGCGCAGTGCGTTGCCGGGGGTGCTGCCTGCATCCACCCTCTCTGAGAGGGACTGGGAGCGCGACAGAGATGCCCTGGCGTCTTCGGAGGCTGAGAGGAGGGAGTTTTCGGGTTCGTCAACATTGCTATCGGCAGCGGTGGTGGTGGTGACGGTGTCTTGCTCGGGCCGGCTCCCCATACTGACGACGCGCGAAACGGTCCTGGCGGCAGCGGCAACAGTTGGCGAGGAGTCGAGGTTCTCAAGGCTCGATGTGGTGTTGCTCACGGCCGTCGAGTCGACATCATCACGTCGCTGCCCGGGCTGCGCTGGGGCCTTGTCAGGCGATTCAAACAAATACGTATCGTCCACCCCGCCATCGCCATTGGTTGACCCGGTAGGGATGGGCGACAGCGCGGGCATGAAGCTGGACTCGACGTCTCTGAGGTGCTCGCGTACGGCTTCTTCGGTGAGCGTCTCGTCTGGCTCTTTTGTGTGATCCATGGCCGTCGCGTCAATGTAGCTGCTGTCCGCGCCGCCAGCTGCAGCTGACGAAGTCTTCGCGCCCGTCGGGGGCATCAAATTAAGGAGCGAGTCATCGGGGTGCTGCATCGCAGTCTCGGGCGCATCTGCATGCGCATGCGTCTCCGACACAGCTGTCGAAGCCGTGACGCTGTCCGACGTGCGCCTCGCCGCCGTTGACGGTCGTAAGTGGGGGACGGGGCTGGTCTGGCTGTTGGGAGTCTCATCGTCGGCCATGGCGCATCTTGAAGGGCCAAGCTTCACAGCCAAGCGAGTGTGAGACCTGGCTTGACCTGGCGGTGAGGGCTTCTCAATGATGACGAGAGCTTGAGTACGCAGAGGTGATGGGCTGAAAACGCCAGTAGACAAGTCAGCAGCAGAACGAAGATCGCGGAGACTAAAGGGATCTGTTCCAGATGCCCGTCTGATGATGCGCGTGGAGCTGCGGCATGCGACAGGAACCAGGCGCGCTCAGGCACATTAGCCAAGGCTGGCCAAAATAGCGGCTGTCCCCTGCAGATGGGAGTCACAGGGGGTCGGCCTGTGGCGTTGCCAGGGCAGCCCACGCGGCGATTCAGCGCTAGGACGCAGCAAGCGCAACAGTGGATGCCACGCTCGGTGCAGGGATCGTCGCTCGCGTCGCCCTACCCTAGACGCCCGTGGCCGCAGCGCCAGCATTCAGCCAAACAATCACAAGAAATTGCAGGGTCAAAGAACCGCTGTGCTTTGATATCGCTTCCGTCACCATCTGATGGCCGCGACGACGTCCCGTGATGGCTTTGCCGACGTGCTGCTTCGCGAGACCTCACCAGGTTCCACTGTGAGGAAATGAAACGAATGACAGTGGCTGAGTGCAGACCAAACGCATCTTGCACATGACAGGTCACATCTGGAACAGACAAGCAAAGAGTTTGGCCAGTATTTGTCTTCAACCGAACTTTGACGTGGTATCTAGTTGCGGTGGTGGGCTTGATTCCATTTGATGCTAGCTATTCCACTCCACCGCGACATCGCAATACTTAACTGGAAATTTTGGGATCAACCTTGGTTCTACACATGTCATCCAGTCAGCAAACATTCAGAAGCAGCTCGTGGCTCACAGCCATACCCTGTAGCCTTCTCATAGGCTTCGCGACCCTGATCAGTCATCCTCTCCTCGGTGTTGCGGTCGATGGGATGGCCTGAAGCCTTGGCGGCGCCCTCAACGCCTGGCCGAGCACACCGAAGAGTCAGCGATACCGTCAAGTGAGAGTGAGCTCCGGATATATGCTTACCCCTGTCGACGTAGTCCTGCTGGTCGCTGGCCGCCTGGCCGGTGGACGCCTGGCCCTGCTTGGGCTTGTCCTTATCATCGCCCTTGACTTTGTGAATGGCTTTCTTGACAAAATCCATGTTGACGGTTGGAGTGACGTTGAATGAGTCTGGGAATGGGACTAGTAATGTAGTGGGTTTGATCTAATGTTCAAAAGATCAGATCTTGAAGGAAAAACAACAGCGGCGAGGCGCTGGGCCTGGGTTATAAACACATCCATATCATCCGAAAGCCACATTCCTGACCCCCTCCCGAACTTCATGGCATCATTCACAAGCCATCACCGAGTCGACACGCCAGCCCTCCAGCTACTCAACGTGGAGAAGCAAGGATGGCCTCAAGCTTCTCAATCCAGTCCAACATGGCGTCCACAGCTGACGCTGGCGGCAGACCTCATTTGCTACCCGGGCACGTCACGCCCTCCACCTGTTATCCCGGGACCACCCTCCACCACTTTGCCGTGGACCTTCATTGGTGGCCCGGATGCGAATGAAATCACGGCCCCAGTTGTTTAAACTTAGGGCGAGACGCGTTGCATCACCGACGGTTGACATTCGCAGCTGTCCGTCTGTTCCAGAGCTATCCGTTTGATCCAGCTTCACGAAGGTTTATTAGTGAAGCTTTGACGCCATCTACCACGCCATGTCCCTGAGACACCGGCCGTCAATCAACCAACGTTCGTTGATAGCGCCTTGCCAGAGCAGCATGAAGCAGATGTGATATCCGAATGAGAGGCTTCTCAAGGACGCGTCGCCAACGAAGAATCCAATTGGCAAGTCGGCTAGGCATGGCGAGCAGGTCTGGCTTGCTGAGCAGGAGTGGGGTCGAGTTATATATTTAGCGCTTTTTCTTAAAAAAGCGCTATATATCTATCTTTTTCTTCGTTTTCTGCCTCCTCTTGTCGGTATTTCACCGCACTGGACATGAGTGAGGAGGTATTGCGATAAGTTGATGATTCGTTGCTGCACGAATTCCATGCGCTCCACGCTACTCGTGCGCTAGGAGGTCGTGGCTATGTGTGGCTGTAACTGTATGTGGCTGTGACTGTAGCTGTATGTATCTGGCTGTGCTGGATTGACTGCTGGATTGACTGTGCCCTGCAACCTGGAACGCCGGCATCTTGAGACGAAAAGAACCTCGCATGACCACTTGACCATTTTCGTTTGTTGTTGCTCTTGCTGCCGCTGAAGTGCCTGATGTAGAGTGCCTAATGTAATTAGGGAAGCAGCTGTTCTGGTGCGGCCAGGCCTTTCCCTCCCGTGCAGTGCAGCGAGCCAACATGGACGCGGCACGGCCGCATAACGCGATGAAAGACTGGACCCGTATAGAGGAGCATGCAGCCACGAAGAGTCGATGAAGCGAGCGAAAGGTAGTGCGTGCTGGTCGCCGTGATCATCATATTCATGCCTTCATATTCTAGTCGTGGACTCTTCTTTAAACCCTACGCCTATCTCGTTTATACCACCGCAGCGACATTATTGTCGATAAAACGATCCGCCTCTCTCTTTAGCATCAAAATACAACTCGCTACAACGAACGCCTCTACACCTTCTACACCGACATGCTTCTCATCCTCCCACGTGTGCAGATCTATTAGCAAGCGACCGCCATTACCGCCGGAGTACCGAACCGAGCCGGGGGTGCGGAACTGGTCGTTTCGAATAAGCTGAGCGATTCTGGCGCCGCTCTTTGTCTTCGTGCCGTCTGGTAGTACGCTGCGATCCATACGCTCCAGAATGAGTAGCGAGTCTGCGTTGCAAGCGTCCTTCTCTTCCCGACTCCCGTAACGCCACTCAAATTTGCCAAGCGACGTGTCGAAAACCTGCGCTCGGCTGACCATGGACCGGCTTTTGACGTCGATCAATTCTCCACGCACCTCATCATCGTGTATGGCCTGCTCGACCGAAACGCTGGCATCGTGGGGTAGGATGCGCATTCTGGGGTGTCGTCCCGGGCCCCAGCGATAAATAGTTGAAATAAGAGCATTCTGACGTGCATCGAATGGCTGCACTAACGCGCACGAGTTGGAACTCCTCTTTGGGCGGATCGAGGTGTACTTTTCATGCGTGGGTACTCCAGATTCGACGCTATAGACGGAAATGTTCTCCAGTTTACTGCCGCTGAGCGCCTGGTTGGTGTCGTATCCAATGGCCTCCACCTGAAGCTCGCTTGTAGCAAGGAAGCCGTCGGGGCAGGAGGAGTGGCCGGATGCAATAGCCTGCTCATACTCCGGGGGGGAATCGGATTTCCAGGCACCTATTGACTTCGGAGGGTTCGCCCTTGACTTTCGTGAACATGTAAATATACCCATTGTGTGTGGTAGTTGAAGTTTGAAGCTTGAGATTTCGGCGTTTGGAAATTTAGGCGGAGCAATAAAACTTTCGTTAAGTAGCAAGTGCGGCTTTGATGATATGCCAATTCAATTTCAGAATTCCGCTGCACTTAATATATCACAGTAGAAACATGCCTGCGTGAATGCATTGGGCGACGCTCAAGATGACGACATGTGTCGCCCTGATGTGCTGCGCCATGCGGCGATCCTGAGGCTGACAGTGACGCCATAGGTGGGAAGCCGACCACTCACGTCTTAGTTCGGGTCCTCCGCATGGCAGTGCTCTGTCAGTCCAGGCAGAATCGAGCCCTGCCATTTCCGCCCATACATAACTTATCTACATGCAGCTGAGCGCTCTCTGTTATGTGCAACCAAGCCTCCTAAGCCCGAACGCCTCGATATCGAGAACACGGGAACACCGGCAAGGCTATGTTCTCGTCGCCTCTTGTCGTCGACGACGGACACGTCGCACGGCTTTCACACCACCCGTGTTCGAAACAACGTAGGCGAACTGTACAGCCATGATTTAAAAGTTGTCGAAAAAGAATTCCCAAAGAGGAAGAGAAGATTCTTGAGATGTACCATTAATTAGTTTGCCAGCTTGGACTGGCGGCACGCCGAAACTTTGACAAAGGGCGGATTGTATTGCAGATGGCAATGGCATGTCGGATGGCAACCTATGGTCAAAGCCTTCGATCAAGAGTTGACGAAGACCTGGTATGCCATGACCATGACCCAGAAGAGGAAAATAACCCCTGTGAGCGCCATGGCAAAGACCAATTGCCAAGATTGACCTGTCCGCGAAGTCAGCAAAAGCTCTCCCCTCTCCCCTCTGGTAATCCCGATGGGATGCTCGGCTCACATATGTTCCGCTGCTGTAGCCATGCAAGTGTCTCCATAGTCCTGCCCGTCGGGTTCTGATTAAACACGGAGAGATTGCAGTTGCTCTGGACGGAGCCGTTCGCCCCCCACAGCTGCATGGATACAACGACGAGACCGACAAGCCACATGATGAAGAGCATAAAGGCGCCGATCATGACAATGGCAGGCAGGAGACGCCGGTTTGCGATGAGCCAAAACATGCCGCAAATAAAGAGAATCGTGAGCGAGCCGACGGTGATGAAGTAGGGAAAGTACCTGCGTAGAATCATCTAGTCAGCAAGCAAGTCGTCACCGGGAGAGAAAAAGAATGGGGAGGACATGGTACGCACCAGGGCACGGGAAGGTCGAGCTGGCCCTGGATCTGGACAAAGGTCGAGAAGACGCCGACGATGCTCGTCGAGGCAAGAAGCATAACGAAGATCCAAAAGTTGAGCTGCCAGGGCGGCCAGTTGTAAGTGCGAACGTGGCTGACGACCCTGCGGTTGTAGCCCAGAGAGCTTCCGCTGAGCATCGACGTCGCCGCCATGCTGAGGATGTGCTGCTTCGCTCGTTGGTGGTTCGGGTTTGGCGAAGCGAATGAAGGCGCGGTACCTCGGCGGCGAGAAGGATCTTGCGAGACCTCGGGTAGAGCTGTTCAGTCCAGCGTCGTTCGAAATGCCCCGGGCACAAATGCAACGGCCCTGCCCGCGCGCGCGTCCTCCTCGGATTGAAGCTGCCGCGTAGACTCGGTCCCGGCACGGACCTCTGAAGGGCCTCCGCCAAACAGGACAAAGGGGACGAACGCCCTCTCAGTATTAATAGAGCAAAGGCTCGTCGCAGCGACCCAATGGGCGAGCGATGGAGCAGGCGGGACTGGACGATGCGCGCCCGAGATGCCTGCAGGCCCAAGGCCCCACCGCGCCTCGAGGTGCGGGAACGGATGGGCTACGCCGGACAGCGGATTCTCGTCTCAGGGCCGCGGCACCGGGTCCTCATCGTCTGTCGCCTTTGCGTGCGCGCCGGTTGTCGGGTTCGCGCGCCCGTGTCGGTGGCGGCGCGATGGTCGAGCTGCGGGGCTGCGGTCGCGGTGCGTTGTTGACTCGGGCGTTGAAACCAGGGCCTACGTAGATGGGGATCGTGGGGCGGCGGGGAGCCAGGCACGTACGAGTAAGGGACGGGCAGGCCTGGCACTGAGATGGCGGTGACGCCCGGCAAGGCTTGTGCTCGCGATGCTGGGCGGATGGAGCGGCGGGCGACGATGCTGCCCCTGGTGTTGATGCTGCTGGACGCGCAAAGGGCGCCCTGACAGGTGGGCTTCCTGCCACCAGACGCCCAGGCGCCGCTGGCAGCCCCACACGGCCACCGGGAGGCTGGGCCGTGAGCGGGATGGTTCGGGAGCCGGGGACCCAAGCCTGGTGGCCCGGCCCCGCTGCAGGGCCACCCTCGCCCTTCCTCGTCCGTGATGCGTTAATGCAGTGGCTGGCGCTCCTGCTACCTGTCAAGGAACCATCTTCTCAGGTGCGGTGGCAGTCGGCACGCTGCAGCAATGCGGAGACGACAGCCGTCGCCAATATGTCGGCGGCGTATCGGACAGCGCCACCCTCTCTTGCTGTCGATGAGCCCCAAACGATAAGAAGACTGTTCAAAGGAAGCAATCAGTTTCGTGTCCCCGGAGCAGCACCTCCGCAGCCTACCCCAATCTTCTGCCCGTCACGGGAAGCCTCACCGGCTACGGAGCGGACAAGGAGATGGTGTCTGGTGGTGATGCCCCCTCCAACATCGGGTTTATAAGCCGGCCGTTGATCATTAACTAAAGCAGGCGCTACCGACCACCTAATGGTTGGTAGCTCAAGCTCCCCTCACCACCATCGCCATCTAGCACTGCACGAACGCGCGTTCAAGACGTCCGTCTATTGCTCATGCTGCTCCAAACCGTAGCACTACCAATGACCTGATTTTGTAGAATATAAAGCCGTTGCCTTTGTCGGTCCATCTCTTCCTAAAGGAGGATACTCATGGTCTCCTGACCTTCACGTCCCCCGTCGTCCTTCTCATTCTCAACCATCCAGAAGCGTTTCACCCACCCGCTGCCATGACGCTCCAGGCTCTCCGCCCGCCCCGATACATCGTCGCCTCCGTCGCCGTCTCCCTCGCCGGCCTCTGTAACGGCTATGACACCGGCTCCATCGGCGCCCTCACCACCATGCCGCAGTTCACCGCCGTCATCGGTCTGCTCTCGCCCTCGCTGCTCGGCTTCACCGTTTCGCTCGTCATGCTCGCCGGTGCTGCGCCCTCCATCTTTGCCGGCTACCTCGCCGACCGCTTTGGCCGTCTGCGCACCATTCTCTTCGGCGCCCTGCTGTACGCTCTCGGCGCCGCACTGCAGGGCAGCGCAGATACCCTCCCGCAGTTTCTCGCCGGGCGCACCATCGGCGGCCTCGGCCAGGGCGTCTTCCTGAGCAACGTGAGCGTCTACATCTGCGAGATTGCGCCCGCTCGGCACCGGGGCATGATTGCTGGGCTGCCGCAGTTCCAGGCCACCGCCGGCGTCTGCCTTGGCTACTTCACCTGCTACGCCTCCGTTCACGTCCCTGGCAGCATGGCCTGGCGGCTGCCGTACGTGGTGCAGGCTGCCCTGGGCCTCGTCCTGGCCCTGAGCTGTGCCGCCTTGCCGGAGAGCCCACGGTGGTTGGTGCTGCACGGGAAACGGCAGATGGCGCTGCAATCGTTGCAGAGGCTTGACTTTGACATGGTGGAAGCAGAGCGAGATTTCCTCGCCGTGACGACGGAGCAGCGGCCTAGCATGTCGCTTTGGCACAGCGTCGCCATCTTGTTCAAGCGTCGATATCGTTCGCGGACCATCTTGGCCCTCTTCATCCTTGGCATGGTGCAGCTCTCTGGTATCGACGCCGTCATATATGTAAGCCCCTTCAGAAATCTCTCTGGGAGCAGTCCCGCCAGACGCTCAGTTTCTGACGACCCAAACAGTACGCCCCGGTTCTCTTCGCCCAAGCGGGCCTCTCCAGCTCCACGGCGTCTTTTCTCGCCTCGGGCGTCTCGGCCATTGGCATGCTTGCTATCTCCATCCCGGCCTTCCTCTTCGCCGACAAATGGGGCCGCCGCAACTCCGCCATCAGCGGCGGCATCACGCTCTCCTCCTGCATGTTCCTCATGGGCACCCTTTACGCCGCTGGCGCGGTCCATCCCTGGGGGGCCGCCCGCTGGGTCGTCATCATCAGCGTCTTCGTTTTCGGTCTTACCTACTGTGCGACATGGGGTATCGTGGGCAAGATCTATGCCACTGAGATCCAGTCGGGGCAGACGAGGGCGGCCGCCAACTGCGTCGCCCAGGGGCTTGGTTTCGTGAGTGCTCAAGAAAGACCCAGCGCGTGCTATTATCGTTTTCTTTGCTGACGGTGGTGCACAGTTTACCAACTGGCTCGTTGCAATCCTGACGCCCATCCTCCTCGATAAGTCTGCTTTTGGCGCCTACTTTCTCTTTGGCGGCCTGGCTCTCGGCACAGTCGCGGTCCTGGCTGCATACATGCCCGAGACTCGCGGCCGGTCTCTTGAAACGATACAGGAAGCTTTCCAACGGCCTCCTATCTTCTCTAGTGGCGTTACGCGTTTTCTTGGACCATTACGAAGGCGAGCTGCACCAATCCCGCAGACGCCCATTCTGGCCTCCCATGACACGCCTCTGGAATTGTCCAGCATATCGACTGCAGCGGCAGCCTCTGTCCCATCCATGTCGACGACTCTTCGAGTCGAGGCAGCGGCTTGAGCTGCTTGGTCGTAGTATCTATGCTCATATCACCGTTGAAGATTGCAGGGATTAGTCATGAGTCTCTGAATTCATACAAAATGACAACGTCTAGGAGTATCTGAGTCGCATGCCATTACACCTTGTCCGGGTTGCCCAAGAAATCAATTTTGATACCCATCATCGCTCATGCCAGACTTGAACGGAGCAGTTCCATGCCCCAAGACGCAATCAACGAACCGCCGTAGTCTATACGTACCAGTGGCCCCGCTACAGCAACGTGTCGCCCAGCGCGCAGCGCACGAGGGAGCAGCCAGCCCGGACCGTCTCCTGGGCGTGGGCCTCGGTCGCAGCCAGGCTGGGGTTGACCTCGACAAGGTCGACGGCGACCAGCTGGCCCGTCAGGTGGACGCTCTCGCAAATGTAGTCGCCCTCGCGCAGCGTCAGGCCACCGCGAACGGGCGTGCCGGTGCTGGGCGCCCAGTAGGGGTCCAGAGCGTCGACGTCAAAGGACAGGTGAATGGGCGTGTCGGTGCCAATGTGGGCGAGCGCCATTTCCATGACGCGGCCAATGCCGTGGCTGCGAAGCAGGGGTCAGCGCACCGACTCATGCAGGTCTTGATGCGATGCGATGTAGGGTCGCACGCGGGCGACGCAAGCGCCAGGGATACACGCTTGCGCGAGGGACCTTGGTGGAGCGATATAACTCACCGATCAACGTCGAACATGGAAAAGGCCTTGATGCCGTGTTCGCGCAGAATCTTCTTCTCGCCGGCGTCTACGTCACGCAGGCCAATGTAGACGAGCTTCTTGACGCTCATGCGCATGTCGTCCTTGATCCAACCGAAAAGGTCCTCGTCGTCGTCCTTGGCCAGCCCCGTGGCGAAGGCCAGGGGCATGCCGTGGATGTTGCCGCTGTCGCTGTCCTCGGGCCTGTTGATGTCGGCGTGGGCATCGACCCAGATGACGGCAATGTCGCGGTTGAGGCGCTCGCGCACGGCCTTGGCGGAGCCGGCGAGGGTGCCGATGGCGATGCTGTGGTCGCCGCCGAGCGTCAGCACCAGGCGTCCCTGCGAGGCATGCTCGTAGACCTGCTCGGCGAGCCTCTTGTTGACGGCCGACACGGTGCGCGGGTTCTTCATGCCGCGGTGGTCGGGGTCCGAGGCGGGCACGAGCTCCTTGTACAGGTTGACCTTCTGGTCGCCGTGGATCTTGTAGCCGAGCTCATTGCTGATCTCGGAGAGCAGGCCCGACTCGATGAGCGCGGCAGGGCCGCCGTCGACACCGGCCTTGGGCTGCGGGATGTGTTAGCTTCGTGCTGCTGTCTCCAGATCCGGCCACGATGGTGTTGGTCGCGAAGGATGGAGGGGCAGCCCACGGAGGGGCACGGGCGAGACAAGGAATAACAAGGGATGACGGGCGGCAGGGGTGCAGCAGGCAGGATGAGAGCAAAGGGCCAGCTTCGCCATGACATACCTGTCCTCCCGAGAAGCCGACGCAGACGACGCCAAGGTCCCCCGGCTGGCTGAGGAAGCGGCTCTCGACGGCGCTGGTGTTCATGGCTGATGTGTGTGTAGAGAAGGGTTTTTTTTTTCTGGTTCGACGACGAAGTGCGACTTGCGGCAGAGAAAAGACGTGTTCGGGCACGCGAGGCAAGGAATTCGACGGGAGGAATGAGGGTATAAAGAGGGGGAGAGGAAGAGAGTGGGCGAGGACGAGAAAACTGACTCGGCGGTGGGGGGTTCAAGTACACGGAGGAGCGCGGCGCAAGGTGAGGCTAGCATCCGGCAAGCTATACTCCTAAGTGCAGGTCCAGCAGAAGATCAAGCTAGACGTGCTAGTGCCAAGGGGCCGGGTGCCCTGGTGATGGCCCCGGAGTGTCACTTAACGGCACTGAGGCCCCGGAATGTCACTTAACGGCAAAGCTCCGGTGGGTTCAGCAAGTGCCGCCAGCCCCGGGACCGCCGGTCGAGGCTCGCTTCGTCGGTCAAGTGATGCCAGGTGCGCGCACAAACGCCGAGGGCCCTCCGAGGCCGACGCTCTCCGTCGACGAGTTCGCGCCAACTGATGACGCCGGCGTGCCTCTCGGCCAACGAGCCAACGTCAACGTCCCCGTTCCGCCCTCGGAGCCCAGCAGCGCGACCAGGGTCTGCCCTTAGGGGAGGTAAGGTAAGGTAAGGTACGGAGCAGTTAAACTCCAGGCGTCCTAGTGCGCCTCTGGCACCAGCCGGGCGCCGGGACTTTGCCCTGTGCGACCGTACGACCTTCTGTTTCGACGCTTCCCCAAACTGACAGATCTGAGATCGCCCGGGCCCGTCGTCGCCGTAGAAACTTCCATTCCCTTTCCATCCTCCCTCCCGTCGCCGGCCGCCCGCCCCCGTGCCCCGTGCCCCGTGCCCTTCCCCCGTCCTCGCCCTCGCCTCAGCCAGAGTCGCATCCAGCGAGTCACCTGTCGCCGTTGCCCGCCACCTGTTGGTTCCCGGTCCACGCGCCTCTCTCCAGGCCATGCGCCGCACGTCTGACAGCCCCGGGCGCCGCACGTGCAACCCCTCCGTTCTTTGTCGTTTAAATGCACCTCCGCTAGGGGCGCCGGAATCAACCTTAGGGGAACTTGCGCCGAGAGCTGCGGCGCCGCGCGCGCGCCCCGTACCGACCAGGTACTGGCCCCCGGCGGAAGCCGGCGCTACCCAGGCAAGCCCTCACTCGCAGTTAGGTAATGGCTTCGATGCCATGCGGTGTGTGCTGCATCTCGAACCCCGACGCGGCGTTCCGAGTCAGCCCTCCAGCATGCTCCACATCCGATGGGCCACAGCTGGGAGTCGGGCCTGAGCTCGGACACTGCCTTAAGAGTACGTCGGGATGCGGAGCATCTTCTCCCACTACGACACCATGCCGCGTGGCCAAAGGCGGTTGCACCGTGCCTCAAGATACGCCCCAAGTTCTTAAATTCTCGAGTTGTCTACTTCTGCTTTCATTCGCCAGTTGTCAATGCTGTGACCTTGGGCCTGAGCGCGATCAGGAACCCGTGATATATGGCCAAGAATTCCCCATGCAGAAGCCAGACCTATTCCACGTCACCTCAGCACAATACAGGATCACCAACAGTCACTGTACCTGAATCTCAGTGGCTTGTCCTGTTCCCGCATCATCCGCTCGCGCAAATGAGCCCGCTCCCCCGCGGACGGTCGCGAAGCCTGCATTACGTTCTGTCACACCCATCCGCGAGATGGTCCAAGACACAAAAAGAGTCCTCGTGTTCCGCGCCACTTCTTGTCGAGTCTCAAAGCGCCTCCAAGGTGCCGAGCGAAAGCACACCTGCGTGCCCACGAATATCTCTCTAGGGTAATCCATCCCTGTGGATCAGTGGATATGCGTATAGCGGCGTTGCTGCGCCAGTGGTGATATCATACGTGACGTGACTAAGAACGATCTGATAAGACAAGAACCATCTTCCCAGTCCAGTGCCCACCAGGGGTCCATCCCTCGGGACCCACGAAGGAGAAGATGGGGCAACAAGAAAAGTCAAGGCCACAGGAGCAGGTCGAGCATTTGGCGGATTTCAAAAACATCAATTCGTAAGGTACGCAGAGCAGCGGTCTATCTTTTTCTATGAGCATGCAGAATGCAAGAACAACAGGAATTAGCCCCTGCCCGTTATAAGGCTTCGAACTGGGTCTCATGCATATATGCCCCAGCTCTTCCCAAGACCTTACACGAACTAGCGGAAACGTGAAAGGAAAGAAAAAAAACAAGAGCCATGATCTATCAGTATCAAAATATGATCGAAGCTCTCCGCATGCATCGCGCAGCCCAATGCGGCGGTCCTATTTAGGTCGGCTCCGTCCATACAAAGGTCGCCATTCTCCCAGGTGCTCGTCACAGGTCTTCGCAAAGAACATCCATCAACATAAGCTTTCGTCGCATCATTTTCATCGTGTAAGGCGTGGAAAGGGATGCAAGCAGAGGACAAGTGACACAGTAGGACGTCCTCCACCGGCGCATAGCCAGCATACTCTTCAGCGCCCTTAGGTCGTCATCTCTCATGCCGCAATGGCATTTATCGCGGTTTCTTCTTTGTGCCGCGCAACTGAGTCTGTGTCCTCAGCTCGACTCCATTTCCATGATCTCCATGGTGTAGTACGGCAGCTCCCTCGCCAGCGAGTCGACAGTCCAATACTCGTCCTCGCTCGAACTGGGCTCCTCAAGCTCGTCGATTCGCGGCTCCGGTGGGTCCTGGAACAATAGACTGCCGCGGTGAAGTCTTTTTCGCATGCGCCGCGCACTGGACCCAACGTCATTAATGTCGAGGGTGCTATCGTCGTTGTCAGAGTCGCTGACTTCGCTGTGGGTCCGCTTGCCAAAGCTGCTCGACATGCTCACTCGTCGAATGCGCCGCAATTCCTGCCGCCGTTGGAGGAAGGCCTCCTCTTCCTCATCATAGCCGTTTGCAACACCGTCGCCCTCATTATCGGAAGCCTCGTTACTGCAGTTGAGGTTCTTAAGGTCCTGCATCATGCCCCTGTCAAGGTCCTTATGGCGAGACCTTGACCGACTGCGGTTCGACTCAATCTCAGTAGGATGCAGCACGTCGAGGCCCTCGTACTCGCTGTCCATGGGGTCAATGTCTTCTATGAGGAAGTCGCATTCCAGGCTGGTGGAGATGAGGCGCACGGAGGCGGCTTTTCGGACACAATTACCCGCCTCCGAGTCGGACCCGGAGGCCAGCCCGGGACCGGCTCCGCGCTCGGACTCGGACTCGGACTCTTGCCCAGACTCATCAGATTCGGATGGTTCGTCATCGGAATCGCGCGCAGCAGCCGAGTCGAGTAAGCTGTGTGCCTCAATAACTTCGTCAGAGGAAGAGTCGGCATCGCCCTCCTCGTCCGAGGACGACGACGACGATGATCGCGGGCTCAATTGCTCCGGGCCGATAGCCGGCTGGTAGCTGAATTGGTGACCGTGACCAACGGGCTTGATGTTGGGGTCCTGGGACAGCGGGCTTGAGTAGTGGTGCAAGGACGCCTCCCTCTGTTGGTGCGGAAAGGGATGCCTGCTGCGGGCCAAAAGCGGCGACGCTGTGGGGGTTTCCGGCGGTGACGTTGGGTCCATGGCGGCCTGGAGATGAAGCTTCAGGTTTGGCGTTGACGGGCCGCGCCGCCTTCGGTTGTTCCTTATCTTGGCCATGGGAGAGCCAGAAAAAACGTATATATAGAGTCGGGGACTTCTCTTTCGTACTCAACTCCTCAGAGTCGCCCGCTATCCTTCTGGCAAATAAAACGTATTCGATTGTCCGGCTGCTCGACTCTCTACGCGGTGATCCTATCAAATCGAGAGTCGGCTGCGGTGTGTGGGGAAGCGGAATGTGAATGGCAGAGGAGGGTGAAAAAAGTCGCCGCTGCGGGGGAAGAAGGGAGGGATGCGCTGCCAGCAAAGCAGAAGCCGCAAAGCATCGCCCGATGCAACGCAGCCCGAGGAATTTTTTTCTTCGCCTTTTTCTTTTCTTCTCCAAGTGGTTCTTGGTATAATCGCGCCGCGATCACTGGGAGCGCGGTCTGCCAGATTAGCGGCAGCGTCAGGGTGTCAGGACCCAAAGGAGAAACCTCCAACACGGAGAAGAGGAGATCCGGCTGGTGTTGGCGGTCATGATAGTATCGCAAAAGACTTGGCAGCGACCACCTTGTCCCTCTCGGTCTGGAGCTGGCTGATACAGGACAACGTGACACGCCGCGTTGTGTCGCAAGTGCGGATGGGCCGATGGGAGAGAGCACGAGCGAGAGGGCGAGGAAAAGTGAGGCAAACGAAGAGGAGGCTGATTGGGGAGGATGGCCTGCAGCAACCAGGCGAATGGATGCGCCAATATGTAATTATAGCCCGTGGTTTGTCAGGCAGATCTGCGGCCCGCGGCAATGCGCTGTCCGGTCCAGGCCAGACAAGGGTGACAACCGTGAGAGCGCCGCTTGGGGCGTGAGCGTCTTGCCCAGCTGAGAGGCTGACGATGGCGAGCGGTGATGAGACGAATGATCAGCCAGGGGAACGCAGCAGCGGCGCAGAGGGCACGCGAGACTATAAAAAGAGTCGCAGCACCGGCCCCGACTGAGTCGCAAATGACCGGGATGCCACTGTTTCAGAGAGTCTGCCGGACAATGCAGCCCAAGTCAGTTTCAAGTCCTGGTTAGGTCCAAGTTAGGTTCAAGTCAGGTACGAAAACGGCACCCAAGGATGCGACGGATGGGAGCTTCGACGCTTCTCGAATCAGGCCTCGTCTACTCCGTAGGCCAGAGAAGCTGCCAGGGCTGGTCCGGTACCTGCAGTCGTGCCCACAGTCCTCTGGGAGACGCTGGTGGGCTTCCGTCTGGGTTTTAGTCTTGATCTGAGCACTCGTGCTGGCGACTCGTACGAGTAGTCAGTGCTTCCCTCCGTGCCTGGCCGGGATGGCGAACTGTTGTTGCCAGTCTTATACTCTTCGCAGCAGCTGCAAGTCCCTCCCGCTGACACGGTAGGGTCTGCCCAGCTTAATCACAGAAACGCCATTCAAGGCATCGTCAGTGCCATCTACCGCCCGCAAGTCGGCCAGTGGGACCGACGAAGTCTCCAAAGTCCCAGCACGGCATAGCGAGAGGCCCGCTCCGTCTACCCCATGCAGGGCATCGTGGCTATCTTGGGCAGCAATGCTCCGAATGCGCCCCTGACACGCAACCGGCCCTCAGCAAAATGACGGTCCCTCCAGTAAAAACGCATACCCACAAGGAGTTAATCAAGGAGACAGAAGGAAATTTACTTACCGGAATTAAATCGCGCGGCGGCCCCTGCTCTAGCCGCGCAGAACAGCATCTCTAATTTGGCGCACGGCTTTTTACAGTGTGCAATCACCAGCTCTTGCATCAAGGTGATTCACCCGAGGCTCCGACAAGGATGACTTGTCAGTGCATCTATCCTTCCGTGTTGGTTAGGCACACCTTGCTGGCCGGTAGGAAGCTTCTCGTTGGCGTCGCGGTGACCACGCCGCAATGCGGAGGAGCTACTCGCTCATATATGGCGACTGCGGCATCAACCAAGTGGTCTTGATACGGCAGACCTCAAGGCAGAGGTTTCAAGACGCCTCGATGGAAATTGGACCTACAGACGAATTTGGCCCAGCGGACCTCGTGGCCTCAAGTCTCTCAATTCTGTACGAATTATCGTTCCAAAAAGACACGTTCTGCAGGCGGCCAATGCCGATTTTCGCAGGTGTGTACGTGGCTCCCGGCAAGGCCCAGAGTAACAGGTCATTCGGTCCTTTGTTCATCGAACAAACAAAAAAAATATCACTTGGCTGGAGATTAAGAAATGTGACTTTCGGTACATACACAGTCGATGGCTCTGCTTCAGGGGCGATGGCCACAGTGCTCTGTAAATGATGATTTGGCAGGACTTCTGTTCAGTTCGATGTCTCGAGATGCCGAGTAAGTTGGCCTTTGCGTGGAGACTAACTTAGTACGCATGGTATGGGTCACATCTATTTCGGCTACATGGAGGTATGTTGCTGGCTAATCCTCAAGAATACGATCCTCAAGAATACGAGGATGAGGCTTGATTGATGCAGAATTGTGAACTTTTAACGAAGAGGATTAATTTACTTCTTGCAAGATTAATGATAATCCGTAGAGCGACCTCGTTGAACCTTGTTCGACAGCAGCCATGGCTCCCGGGTAACAGTCGACATGTACAATCTTAGTCAGCGACAAGTCGCCCGTTAACGTGGGCCGCCAGATTTTCCGTCCAGGCTGCGACGCCCTCACCGTGGCTCGTCCTCCGTAATGACCCACACCGATCGTCCATCGACGACATCTCCAAATCTCATTTCATCTTCTGTCAGATCTTGAACCGGCGCGTCGTCGTCCGGCGCTTGAAATGCGGCTTCTGTTTTAATCTTCCTAATTGACCTGTCAGAAACTCGCTTATTGGTCGTGATACGGCCGCGTCCGAATATTGTTTCGACTACGAACCCGACTCCCAACTCCTTGATACGCGAATATCATCAAGCGCCCGAGTATGAACCCCGCCCAAGGCCAGATGCCCCAGCAGGGCCAGGCCCAAGGCCAGCAAGCGCCATCTGGCCAGCAAGGCCCAACTGGCCAGCAGCCACGGGGGCCGCCCATGTACCAGCCGCATCAGATACGCGGCTTGCCGATGCTCAGCGAGGAGGAAAAGAGCAAGTACGAAGCTGGACTACGGGGCTTGTGGACCAAACTCAGCAACTCCCCGACTGGCAGTCCGGATCAGCTTGCGGCGAAACAGAAGATCAGCGAGTTCTCACGGATGCTGATCACTAAGATTCAAGGGCGTCGGAGCCAGGCTCAGCAGCAACAAGCGCAGCACCCGGGGCAACAGCAGGCGCAACAGCAAGGTTCACAACAAGGCGGACAGGCGCCTGCTCGGCCGCCATCTGCGCAGCCTAACCCTGCTGCACAAGTCGCAGCACAGGCGCAAGCGCAACAGCAGCAGGCCGCTCCGACTAACGGGAATGCCGTCCCGGGGGCCAACGATTCGGCAGGCACTGTGGCTGGCCAACCACAAAATCCACAAGCGACATCAACTGCGGCCGCGGCGGCTGCTGCGGCAGCGGCGCAGCGACAAAAGATTCCCGATCACATCCTACAACATGCGACTAAGATGACCTTTCGAACGCCGACGCAGATGGCCGACAAGACGCCCGCCGAAATCAAGAAATGGGTGGACGATATGAGGGAAAAATATGCCAGGGCACTGATCACAATGGAGAGCACTAAGAATAAGTTGACAGGCATGGAGAAGATCCTCAAAGATCGATCTGCGGCGGGCCAGCCGCTCAAGGACGAAGAGTTGAGGAAGTATCAAACCCAAAGAGAACAAACAATGAAGATTTACGCCGAGGCACACAAGTTCGTGGACACCGTCCGCAAGCAACAAGAAGGCCCACAAGGCAGTGGTCATCAGCAGGGAAACCAGAATGGTGGCGCTCCTGGCCGTGCGGCGCAATCCGCCGGGCAGCAGACGGACGCGGCGGCACCGGTGTTGAACAACAACAACAACGCAAACGCCACGCTGAACAGGGCACAAGCTGCAAACCAGGGCGGCGTCAATGCTGCCGTCGAGGCCGCCAAGAACCAGCAGCAAATGGCCGCTGCAAACAGAGCATCCCCGGCCAGCGGCGCGCCAGCGCCATCGCAGGCGCAAGCTCGGCCGGTACTGAGCACCGCCCAGCCGGTGCAGCAGCAGCAGCACCAAGGACAACCTCAAGCACAGCAGGCGCACCCTGGGCCTGTAAACACAGCTCTTGCGAGCTCCATGGCCCAGGCTCAAGCGCAAGCGCAAGGGTCTGCAACTCCAATTCAGGGAGCCCAGCGGGTGCAAACACCGCAATCGTCCACACCAGTCACCGCTGCAGGGCCGACCCGTGCGCTAAGCCACTCTGCTGCAATGTCTCTCGCAAACCAGAGAGCAGCTAGCACCCCCGGAAGCGCGCCTGTTCCCGGCCAGCAGCCTGGTGTAGGCGCGCCCTCCTCGGCAGCTGGCGGGATGAACTCTGGCGTCATGCAACCACAGGGTCACCCTCACGCCCACCCAACACAGCAGCAGACCGGCATGACTGCGAAGATGCCGATCCCGAAGCAACTACCTGAAAAAGCCACGGCTGTTCCACAGGGCGTGACCATGGGCGGCGGTGTCAGTGCAGGTCGGCCGACCATGTCGCAGGGCACTGGCACCCTCGGAGGTGTCATGAACCAGCCAGCGGTCGCTCGCGTCCCCGCCTACAATCACGATGCCGAGGGAGATCACGTCCTCAGCAAGAAGAAACTGGATGAGTTGGTGCGCCAGGTGTGCGGAGGGTCTGCTGAGGGACAAGACGGCAACCAGCTTTCGCCCGAGGTTGAAGAGGTGAGATACGTCTGGTAACAATAGCGTTTGATGCAGCATTGCTAAATACCCGACTACAGAACATCCTGAACATGGCGGACTCGTTTGTCGACAATGTTCTCCACGCGGCGTGTCGCAATTCCAAGGAGCGTGGTTCCAAGGTGCTGGAAATTCGCGACATCCAACTCATACTGGAGCGAACGTACAACATCCGCGTGCCGGGATACTCTTCAGACGAACTGCGCACTGTCCGCAAGGTTCAGCCCTCACCTGGATGGATCGCAAAGATGAGTGCGGTGCAGGCAGCCAAGGTCATGCCGGGCAAGGGAGACTTGTAGTCGGAGATTGCCTTCCGCGGCGAAACGGCGTTGGGGCATGGTTTGCAAACAAAGTGCTACTGGTCAATGAACCAAACTACTAGGATGGCGTTGAGGCTCGTGAACAATTTTGCTTTATTACGGCTTTGCTTCATCAGGGTGGCCACGGGAGGCTCCTATGGTGCAAGGGCAGGCAGGAGTTGGTCAGGCTTTGTATGATCCTCAGACCTGATGATGCCTGACGGTTAAAGTGTGTACGCCATTGGCGCCAGCCGATGGCGCCTTGTTGCAAGCTGTCGCATTTGCTAAGAGGCAGCCCGCGTACGCAATACTTGTCAGATTCAGATTGGGCATGAAATTTTATCGGAGAAGCACATCAGTTGTTCCCCCAACGGCCGGTCGGCTGCAATGTTTGATAATGAAGCCGAGCAGCTCAATGCAAGGCAAAGTGCTCGTGAGGCAGGCAACAGGGTTGACAACGTCACTGTCGTAGACCCGCTTTTTCAGCTTACCTCACCACAGCTGTTTCGCATGACTGCCGCTCATGCGAGGCACTTAGCTGATACCTCGCCTTGTGGGCCAAGTGCCGCCTCACTTTAGGTACCTCCGTTGTCCTCCCTGGCCCAGCTGGCCTGTGCTTCGCGACCTCGAGGCGCTTCTGTTCCTCAATCTCGAGCTCGAACCTTCTACCCCCAAAGGACCGACCCCCAACGACCAACCCCAACGCCGAACCAGAACGACAGCGCTCTCTTCCTGCCGCACTCCCTCGGGCGACTACAGCAGTGATTTCTCGTTTCCCCCTTCAATTTACTTGCTGTGCACCCCTTGGAGCGAGGCACGCAAAGAGCCGCTCGCGCCATCGGAACCGGTCGCTTTGGATTCCCTTGTGTCATCACCACCACAGCCTCTCCCAGCGCCGCAACCATCGCGAATTCTCCCGCTGACATCCTTCTGCATTACCCACGCTGACCTGAAGCGGACGCTATGCCCGGCAAGACACCTGAAGGCAACGGCAAAGAGCCTCTCGAAAACGGGGTCCGGAGCAACAAGGATGTCGAAATGAAGGACGCCAAGGGCAAGGGCAAGCAGACCGCCAAGGACGGCGACGACGAGATGACCGTGGTGGTCCCTCCGCCAAAGGTTTCAAAGCAGTCTAAGCAACCGCAAGATGCCGATGGCGACGTGTCGATGGGCGACGAGGAGGTCAAGGTCGACACGGTGGCGCAGACCGTTGCAGGTAAGCCACCGCGCGAACGACTACGCCGGAGCACAGCTTGCCTCTGTGACTGACACGCTTTTCTTCTACCATGGCAGACATCAAGAGCAACTTCGCTTTACTAGATCGCGCGGTCGCCCTATTCGACGCTAGATTTTCGCTGCGCGCTCTGCGGTCAATCTCCCTCATCCGTAAGCGGCTGACACCCGATATCATCGGCCAGGTCATCGTCGACACCTTCCCCGCGACCGTCACCTCTGGCAACATTGCCAAGCAACTCCTGGTGGCCATCGGCCGCGAGAGCATGCCTCTTGGCCGCCAGGCTGGACCTGAGATGGAGGTCGACAGCGACAACAAGCCGGCCAAGAACGGCACCAAGAAGGAGAGCAAAGAGATCATCCCCGAGATAGACATCTTCCTCGGGATCCTCATTCAAGTCTACCTATTCGACAACAAGAGCCACCAAAAGGGAGCCGAGTTCTCTCAATATCTTTGTGAGCGTATCCAAGCACTCAACCGCCGCACCCTAGATTCCCTCTCCGCCAAGGCCTACTACTACTACTCGCTCTTCTGCGAGCACATTGCGCCGCTACCGCCGTCGCCTGAGTCTCCCATTGTCGCCATTCGACCGACGCTGCTCGCCGCTCTGCGAACCGCCGTCCTGCGGAAGGACATTGACACCCAGGCTTCCGTCATCGTTCTGCTCCTGCGAAGTTACCTCTTGACATCGCACATAAGCCAGGCCGACCTTTTGGTATCGCATACTCAGTTTCCGGAGAATGCCGTCAACAACCAGGTGGCGCGCTTCCTGTACTACCTGGGCAGGATTAGGGCGATCCAGCTGCGATATACCGAGGCACACGAGCATCTCACTGCGGCCACGCGCAAGGCGCCTTCTAGCAACTGTGCCGCAGGCTTTTCGCAGACGGCGACCAAACTCTTGATGGTGGTCGAACTGCTTATGGGAGACATTCCTGACCGTGCAACCTTCCGCCTGCCGTCGCTGGAGGATGCCCTACACCCGTACTTTTTGTTGGTGCAGGCCGTGCGCGTGGGAAATCTCGAGGACTTTGAGACCGCAATCGCCGATCACGCCGACAGCTTCCGACGCGACGGTACATACAGTCTCATCTTGCGCTTGCGACAGAACGTCATCAAAACAGGCATCCGCATGATGTCTCTATCTTACTCTCGAATCTCCCTGCGGGACATTTGCATCCGTCTGCACCTAGGCAGCGAGGAATCAGCCGAGTACATTGTGGCCAAAGCTATTCGTGACGGCGTCATTGAAGCTACGCTAGACCGGGAGCGAGGCTTCATGAAGAGCAAGGAGGTGGGCGATGTCTACGCCACGAGGGAACCTGGCGAGGCGTTCCATGACCGGATCCGAGCCTGTCTTGCACTGCACGACGAGAGCGTCAAGGTAGGCTGTGATCCCTACAATCCCCTCTCGTTTCTGTGCCAATTCACGATATGACTGACACGCATGCTTTCTGACAGGCCATGCGCTTCCCCATGAACCAGCACCGGCTGGAGCTTAAGAACGCTCAAGAGGCACGGGAACGTGAGCGGGAAATGGCCAAGGAAATACAGGAGGGCGACCTGGACGAGGACGACCTCGGCGGCGACTTTGAGGGCATGTAAATTTTTTTGTGTCATTACTACCGCAGTACTGCAACCTCAGCAACATACAACATCACAACCTACATTTTGGGGACTGACTCGGGATGCACCCTAATGCGCATTGGCATCACCGCTGCACCAGGCTGGAAGGAATATTGAGAGGATTTTCTGCAAACTAACTCTTACCGTCGAGGGGGAAGTTAGATATTCCTGGCTGCGCATGGGGCGCAGGGCGAGGCAGCATGATGGGATTAGAGAAGGGCTGGGAGGCTAGGGTCAGCTGGATGGCGACAGCGTGCTGGTGGCCCCATTGCCGTGTACTTGATACGTGTTGCCAAGGTTGAGAGGACGAGTGAGCAATACAGAATATTTTCTTTGTAGCCATGTGGCCATGCGCTGATGGAGCGGTGCGTACTGTCAGATGGTGACTGAATGCGTGTGATCCCCATCATTTGAAGATGGCATGACTCTGAACTCGCCAGGCTGTATCGATTCCCTCCTGCTGGCATTGGAGAGTAGACTCGCAATCCTGGGCTTCAACCTATGGTCGTGGAGGTGTGGAACACCAACAGCTCTGTTGTCCGTAACGTTTTGCCGCTGCGCGTGGATGAGCCAGGCTCGGTAACTCTCAAACAATGTAGCCCACTCCGTTGACAATCTGGTAATGGGATCGGAAGATAGGATGGGAAATACAGCATGCTTACCGTGGTATTGCAGGTTGCATCGGTATCCAGGCCCGATGTCTGGATGCAGCTGCTTCTGGCAGAGCGCGCCACGTGACAGCCAGACTCGAACTTGCTCGGGCGCGCATTCCTGCCGATTTGATGCTATGACTCCCCCCTTGGGCGAACGAAGCCTCAAGCAAACGTAGGTTCTGCATCCTCCGATGTCATTGCCATCGCTGCAGGCTCGCGCCACCGCCCCCTCAGATCGCAGCCCGTCGGCATCTCACAGGCGGCGCACTCCGTACATGCCAGCACCCCAGCGCATCCCCACAGGCGCTTCTCGGGAAACCGCACGCGCCCGGCCAGCCGCGCGCGTCGTGCCCAGCAAAGGGCGGACGGGCTGGCACAACTCAGAGCCTCGCCGCATTGGCCCAGGACACGTCACGTTGAGGAGCGATGCCGCCGAAGCGCAAGCGACCAGTTGAAGCTCCCGCGCCAGCGAAGCCCGTTCCGCTGCCTGCTGTAACGCGACGTGCAACGCGCCAGACGCCTGTCCTACCCCCACTGCCTCCGACGTCCGCGGCGGCGGCCGCTGGAGCCGCAGCGGCTCCAGTCGGTGCTCCATCTGCAACAGCACGCCCAGCGACGACCCAGACTCCCGTTCCGATACCAACACCGCTGGTGTCGCCGAAGCGCAATCGTGGGCGACAGCAGCTTGCTAAACCGCGGCCGCCTCCAGCTTTCAAGGTGCCAATCGCCACTAGCGCCGTTGCCGCCCCTACCCCGATCCCTCACAAAACCCACGTCGCGCCGCCTCAGCAGAATCGGCGACTGGCCCCGGCAGCGGTAACGCCAGACTCGGCGGCTCGAAACATGGCCAGCGCCGCTATCAGGAGCAATGTCCGACCTTCCGACCTGGTCGCGCCTGAGATCACGTACCATGTCCCGCAGCCACCGCAACCGGGGCGGCTTCAATCATCGCTCGTGAGGCCTCATGGCCCAACCGGTCCTCCTCCGCGGCTCGACAGACCCCCTCCGCCTGTAGTGACGCCAGTGCCGCCGCCGAAGCCACCGACGCTGCCCGTGTCCGACCGCGGTCCGCCGAGGCCAGATCGCAACATCGATAAGGTCGTGTTGGGAAACTTGTGCTTTAGGACGTGGTACCCAAGCTACTACGGCAAAGAGGTTCTGGGAGACACGTCCGGGAACGCAAAGGGGGGCAGCAAAGAGGGGGCCAAGGAGCTGGGCGGAAAGGTGTCTTCGAAGAAGGACCGTGATCAGCAGCCCATGCTGGAGCGGCTTTACGTCTGTCCCAGCTGTTTCAAGTATGCGAAGGAGCTGGTCGCTTGGCGAGGACATGTTCGGTTCTGCGAGCGACAGGGACACGTGCCTGGCAGCAAGATTTACATGCACCCCAAGGGAAGGCGAAAGATACTCGTGGCCCACGACGGCAAGGGGCCTGGGGTCAAGAGAAGGCGCGGCGATGGCGGCGTGCGCTACATGGAGGAGATCGTCCAGGACGAAGGCGAATGGAGCATCTGGGAGGTGGACGGCGAGAAGGAGGGAGTGAGGAACGCCATGACCCCAACAATCATTGCGATCATGTTTGACTGACGATGTCTCAGCTCTTCTGCCAGAACCTGTCTCTGTTTGCCAAACTCTTCCTCGACAACAAGTCCGTCTTCTTCGACGTTACAGGCTTCAACTACTTCTTGCTGGTCTACACGCCGCCGTCCAAGCCCACGCCGCCGGGCGCCGAGCCCGTGCCGCGGCTGCCTCCGCAGATAACAGGCTTCTTTTCGAAGGAGAAGATGTCATGGGACAACAACAACCTCGCCTGCATCTTGGTGTTCCCGCCGTGGCAGCGCAAGGGCCTTGGCGCGCTCCTCATGGGTGCATCCTACGAGATCTCGCGGCGCGAGGGCGTTCTGGGCGGGCCCGAGAAACCCATCTCGGACCTGGGCAAGAAGGGCTACAAGAGATTCTGGTCCGGGGAAGTCGCGCGCTGGCTGCTGGGTCTCGATGTCAGCCAGCAGGGCGCCGGGCCGGAGACGATTGTGGACGTCAACGACATCAGTCAGGGCACGTGGATCTCGACGGAAGACTGCCTGGCGGTGCTGCGCGACATGGGCGTGGTGGTGGACGCGGGCATTGGGCCGGGCAAGCCCGAGCCGACAGAGGACGATGGCGTCGACGGCGAGGCCAAGGTGGAGGGCTCAGGCGGAAGCGCAGATGGCAGCCAGGAGCCGGGCCAGACGCAAGACTCTCGCGCCAAGACCAAGGACACGAAGCCGGCGGCAGTGCATCGCGTGAGAGTGGACAAGGAGGCCGTACGGCGGTTCGTGGTGACGCACCGCATCAGCCTGGAGCGGACGTGCGATGCCAACGGGTTCGTCGAGGGCTATGCGGTGCGGCCATCCTTGGGTGCCGCAGAGGACGCGGAGAGCAAGAGCGTCGAGGCGTAGAGCATCGAGACGTAGAGCGTCGAGGCGTAGAGCGTCGAGGTCGACGAGGCGCATGATTTGTACGACGTATGATACCCTAGCTCGGTGCAGATGAGAGTTTATGCGCGCGATGGACGGCGACTGCGTATCCCTGAGGCTTGAGCGTGACGGTGGTCAGTTGGCATGTCAAGCAGCCGGCCCTTTGTCAACGGGCGTGTCTGTGCCCATCTTTGCCAGCACGAGGGATGTAGCAGCAACAGCTGCACCAAGTCTGCGAGTCAACACCAGCAGCACACTCGCGCAGCTCCCCAAACAGGCAATGAGCTCGGCTTCCCGCCCAATCGCAGCAGCCTTGCAGCCTTGTGTCCCCTGGACCCGAGAAATTGTCGCGACTCATGCGGCAGCGGGCCGGCAGTAACCAGCCAGCCAGCCCAGCGCACGCGCCCGTCCCTCCCCTGGCCAGGCCCCCTGGCTAGCGGCAGCAGCAAAGAAATTCGGGCGGGCTTCTACGGCGCTGCAGCGATGACGACGTGTCAACTGGCCTGTTCCGAGGTGTCGGGGGCAAGCCTGTGAACCTCACCTGTCACCCGGCCCCTAACAAGCCGCGGACGGTGCTGGAGCCTGTGCAAGTTTTGACTCGTGTTCTTGGACGCAGCTACGAAGGCTCCTTTGTGCCATGCCTCCAACTGCCATTGGCTGTGGCGCAACTCAATTACGCCGTTTGACGGCTGCAGATTCGGTCGTCTACGAGCAAGCTCGTCAGTCACGTCGGAAGCTCGTTCCTGCGTCATTTTGCGGCTCTTCCGGCTATGTACGAGTACTCCGTACATACGCGCAGGCCTGCGAGTACCGATGGCTTGCAGGGGCCCCTGACAGGCCAAAACGCCAGCCGGCCAGGAAAAATTTTCCCGTCCGCGTCGGCACACTCAGCGCTCCGGGCGAAGAGGCCGAGGAGGAAAGGAAAACGAGATTCTGGGCCCCACTAATAACCACGGAGCCGAAATCCGCCCTGCCATTGGCAGATTGGGTGGCTTTTGTTGGCGAGATGAAAAAAAAAAGGAGCTGTCACAGCAGTTGCCCGGGACTGGGACGACCTTGCTGGCCTGGCTATGCCCAGCCGCCCGGCTACTGCTCGGTCATCGGCTGCAGCACAGCGATCCCTCATACCGAGTGCCGTATCTTGCGTCAGACACGCTCCGGCATCGAGGCCAGCTGGAAGCTGTCGATGTCGTACTCGGAGTCTTCGTCGTCTCGGCCGATGACGGTGGCATTGAGGGATGCCTGCCACGGCCGGCTGCAGATTGCAGGTTGCAGCGCGTGTGCCAGCAACCGCGGTCTCGGGACCGTGTCGTGGCTGGTAGCCTATTCCCGTCGTCTCGCGGACCCGGCGCAGGGAGATGCGCCTGCCTTTATACCTGTTCCCCCGCGACGCCGCCTCGCGAATCAGGCGCCGGGCCACTCCAGTAAACAAGACGTGTCCCATTGTTTTCCTCTCTACCGCTCTTCCACGGCGACTCCCTCGCTATCTCCAGGTCAGACGCTGCGGGTCGGGCTTCAGCAGCGCAGTGCGAAGCCGCTCTCGTCGCTATCCTTGCACCTGGTGGGCTCGCGTGATCCACCCACGTGCGAGCGCGGTCTCACTCGAGCTGCGCCATTTGGCTCAAAGCGGGAGCCGCCAAGTGGGGCCCAACCCTGGTCCGGCCTGCGCGGTCGTGGAACGCCAATTGCAGCCTCATTGCCTTATCCGGACTCTGCGCTGAAGGCTTATCGTTTTGATATCGGCCACTTTTCTGCCTGCCTCAGAACAGAGTTTTGGCAGTAGAGTCCAGTCCAAGAGCATCCGTCGCAGCACACGCAGCCAGAGCGCTTCGCCGTGCAGCAATTGGCGCTCAGCCCATCGGCTGTCGTTGTCGTCCCTAATAAGTGGGCTCTGCCACTTCGCACGAGTAAACCGCCGCCAAAACGCCTTCGCCGGCGACCGTTGGCCCTCCCATGATTCATGGCCCACCCCGCCAGGTGCAAACAACAACCACGGCCTCAGGCATTGAGGCCTTCAACCTCTTGTATTCCTGGCCCCATCACCCATACTTCTGACGAATCCACCCGGCTTCCCCCGAACGGCTACCACCCCGTGCGAGCCATGGGCCCGTGAGATTCGCACCGCTTCCGAGTGTGCTGCCGCTGTGAAAATCTCGCTCATCGTCGTCGACCGGCCGGACGGCCTCCTTGATTTTCACCGTTGCCCCCCCAGCTGACGCCCTCGAGGCCCCCCTGACCCATCTTCCCCGAGTGGAACCCTCTTCTCGTTTCCCTCCCCCAGCTCCAGTCTCTTCCCTCTTCCCTTTTCTTCCCACAGCTCGCTTTCTCTCCCACACTCCCACTTCCTCACCTTTGCTTCCAACCTTCAATCCAACTTCCTCCTCAACCACAACTCTCCCCTCTCACAACCATCACAATGGCCGCCACCCGTGTCTTCGCCAGCCGTCTGGCTACCCAGATGGCCACCAAGGCTGCTCGCCCTGCCATCCGAGCCCCCGTTGCTGCCGCCTCCAAGCGCACCATCACCGGTAAGAAAAAACTTTTTCCGACCTGGCTCCGCCTCGAAATCGACACGCAAACGAGCCATCGAGGCGCCAATTGAACAAGTCAATGGCTGACAGTCGTGATTGAAGGCTCTGCCAGCCCTCTCCAGACCCTCAAGCGCCAGCAGGCCACCAACCTGCTCCAGGCCACCACCCGCAATGCCTTCCAGGTCCAGAAGCGTGCCTACTCTTCTGAGATCGCCCAGGCCATGGTCGAGGTCTCCAAGAACCTGGGTATGGGCTCTGCTGCCATCGGTCTGACTGGTGCCGGTATTGGTATCGGTCTCGTCTTCGCCGCTCTCCTGCACGCCGTTGCCCGCAACCCTGCCCTCCGTGGCCAGCTCTTCTCCTACGCCATTCTGGGTTTCGCTTTCGTCGAGGCCATTGGTCTCTTCGACCTCATGGTTGCCCTCATGGCCAAGTTCGTACGTCAACCCCCGGACGAAATTCCCTCGCCTGCCGCCGCTGGCCATGTTCATCGGAGACTAACATGCGTTGCCTTTAGACCTAAATCATTTCCCACCCATCTGGGAAAGCCCTTGCCGAATGATGGGGCTCTAATATCCGAGGGGAGTGCTCGGCAGTGGTCTCCGTGGAGCTTTGGCGGCTTGCCACGGGGGTCTGTACTGCCAGCGTGCACGATAGGAGGAGGGATTGCATTATAGACGGCATAGAGTTGGGAGTGGCGCCGAACACAAGAGAGATGTCGTCTTTGTGATGAAGGCGGGATGCTCCCGGCGATTTCCATCCCGAAAACGGAACTTGTAAAATAAAAGCCTCATTCATCTCGATTCCTCGACAATGAAGAGATTTTTCCTTTGTCACCCAATACACCGGATTCATCATGCCAACTTGACAATTGTGACATCAGATGCGATACACTAGTAGCGGGCTCGGTATCACTGATACTCGAAGTTTCGGATCTTGCGTTATTTTGGCGCCTCGTGACGGTTCAGCAAGCTCCCCTCGTCCGATCAATATCTGGGGAAATTGGAGCTGCTGCTGCCAGTACATAATAGTGGCAGGCACTTGCCGAATCGCCTTAGCCGAGGACACCCGGCAGGGCATTCACTGCCTTGCACCTTGTCGTTCAGCAAGTAACTGCCAGGTCCGCCAGGGCATCCAGGAACACATGACCAAACCCTGTGGTGCCTGCATTTCCAGGCAAATCATCGTGGGCTGCCCTCGGATCCATGGTAACGCTCCACACGGTGCCAAATTGGTGCTTCGGCGTTCCACACCCGTGGAGCCTCGGACGAGCTTCACTCAAGGATCATAGGCCAGCGATTAAAGGCTAGATCGAAACAAGGGAGGATCGTGGAGGTCAAACAGGTGACCAACAGCGCGATTCGAGGTGGAGCTGCGCAGAGCATGTTAACACCGCTGCGTCCTGTTCGCCGGCCGAAAATCGCATAGACATCAACGTCCTGGTCGAGGAAATTTTATTCGTTCCTTCTGAGATCGCGGCACTTGCGTTCGTAGTCCAGGCTCTCCATTCGTCCGACGCTCGTTTCGCAGCGTGTCGGCCTTTGGACACCAGGGCGGTTCCTCTTGCTCAGAGCCGAGTCCGATTCATGCGGAGGTTGCAACCTCGAATGGCGATCGTGTGGTCATGTCCATCTTCCAAGTTGAGACCTGGCAAAGAGCGTTTCCCTTCCTGGATTTCTGTCGCTGACAGAGTTGTCAGCAGGACAAATCCATACCTAGCGGTATGAACAATCACTTGTCTGTGAGATTTGCCCCTTGCTCTAGCCACGTGTAATGGCAGCAGTGTTCTGTGTCTTCCATGCCGCAGCGGGTATCAAGCATATCTCCGTTCGAATGGTTCCCGGTTCTGCATCAGGTACAGAGCTGCAGGTGTTGCATGGGTGGATGAGTTCAGGACCGCCGTCCGTCGAAGCTCGGAATAGTGCTCCGAAGCGCCATGCTTAAGGCGTATCGCATCTCATATTGTTCCCGGGTTGGAGGGACCAAGAGAGCGGAGAGAGACTGGCTAGGGCAGAGAAAAGAAGTCGGGCACGTTGGTAGGTCAAACCGTCAATGTCAAGCCAGACAAAGAACTTCGACTGCTGGCATGTTGTGAAGGATATTTATCTCGAGGGGACAGTGAGTGTCAAAGCCTCTGGCCCATGACAGATACCTATTGGTTGTTCTGGTCAGCATCAATGCCCTTCGTTTATCGAGCTGTGGATGGAGCTGCCCGGCATCACGCGACACGAGGGTCCACACCACTCAATATCAACGAAGCCATCGATCTTAGCATCTCACGGCATCACGACTGTGTACCGCGAAGTTTTTCAACGAGCAACGACACCCATTGGGCACGCCAGGAGAACGGTGCAGGAGAAAGCTGGGAGACTTGAGTGCCGTTGGGAGGCTTCTCCTCACATCGCTTTCCCCTCACGATTGGTCACATGACCTGCCGTGCTACCCCAAATCCTACCCTATGGGAGATCGTGTGAGCCGTTAAACGGACGAAGTCGACTGATTGAAGGCAATATTGAGTGATGCTTGTTGTATATTTGACGATCCCGTTACGCGTCGACTCGGTGCGGACGCGTTGGTGGCGCCACGTTAGAGCAAGCCATTGAGCCGGCCTTGGATGGACGCCATGAACTCTGTCGAGCTTTGTGCTGAAACGGCTGCCAATTGTTACAGAGGTGGTGCTGAAATGGCCGATGGGACAAGTTGAAGAGAGGCAAGGTCTCTCGTGAGCATGTCGCGGTCCTGGGACTTCTCTTCGTTCCATCTGTTCATGTCGTCTTATATACTTCTTATCCAATAACGCGGATGCATGTCTGAACTCGATCCCCAGTTCACTTGAGTGAAATATTGTCTTATGCAATCATCATCTACTGCAGCTAACACTGGCCCAGTATAGATGGCTTTCGTACGAACTTGAGCAGGCCTGTTAGCCGCACTTTGCGTTAAGATGATTAGTGTTATTGTCGCACTGCCTTTAACATGCGTTGATTCTACCTCAATGCACGACCTAAATGATAATTGCCGCCACAAGTAGCCTCTATCCATCAGCCGAACCTGGGTGCTTCATTTTCTGAATGTGGCACTTCTCTCACCCCTCACAGGCGGCGCCTTTCGTGCCCCCTTCAACGGGTTGTCCCCGGTCTTCGAGTACGGGTCGAAAACCGGCTTCGGCTCCCGCGCTAGGGCGCCTGCGTTCTGGTTCGCATGCATCACCGAAGCGGCTTTGCTGTAGTCGAATGGTGCCTCTTCTTCCCTTCGTAGCTCCTCCGACTTCCTCTTCCTCTCCTCTTGCTTTTTGGCCTTTCGAGCCGCACGGTCAGCCCGCTTCTTGGCGTGCGCTGCTTGAAGCCGCTCTTCAGTCTCTGCTGCTTCGTCCCCTTCGCTTGATTTTGGAGCTTCGTCCACCGCCACAGTCGGCTTTTGTTTCCTGCCCTTCTTCAAGGTAAACTCCTCGTCGCCATCAACCATCATTATATCGGGACTGATCTCTTCCGCAACCGGCGCAGGGACGGCTTCTGGTTCTGTTTCTGGTGGAGGCAGATCGCTGGGGCCATCGAATTGAAGCTCGTCCCCAGAGGCCCCCTGCACGAACCGTTGCCAAGGGAATGGCATGTAACCGTCTTGTTCCTCAGTTGCCTGCTCCGCCGCTTCCCAACGAGTGCTGATGGGCATGTTTCCAAAGAGCTGCGAATGGGGCATGCTCCTGATGGTGACCTCGCCATCGAGCTTGGGCATTTGCTTCGCTGCCACGGATTTGCCAGGCAAAGTAGACTTCTGGACCGAGTCTGGGCCCGCTGATATGAGGAATTGCAGCATGCTAGGGCCGCCCTGAGCCATCTCCTCCTGAATTTGGGTCCATAATTCGTTAAACTTGGCCCTTGCCAGCGGCGCCGAGACCGGAAGCAGACTATGCAAGGCCTTGGCATCGGGCGGGTTTACGCGCACGATGCTGAGCAAGTTGCTGTTTCCGAGCACAAAGTTTGGATTTTCGTCTTCTTGTCGTGCGGTGGCGTCTCGCCACTTCCATATCGCCCTGAACATGGCGAATTGTTCGCTGCCAAAAGCAAGATGCCCCTGTTTCAGAATGTAGTTGTAAAAACCACGAGTGCCTTGTCCGGTCTGCTCGTCGAAATCAAGATGTTCGTGCCGAGACAGTGCCAGCTCCCTGGACCGCTGCAGTGCGCGGCCGATGTAGTCCGTTTCTGGATTGCTGCGATCCGACACGGCAATAAGCTCGTTCCGCAGCTGGTCGTAGATGTACAGAAGGTAGTGCGTGTCCGACCGGGCGTAATACAACATCTCGGCAGGAATAGGCCTGAGCATTGTTAGTGGCAGACTTGAAGATGGGTGATTGTGCGATGCGTACCGTATTCTCCAGTCGGCTAGCTGATATTGCTTGTCTGCGTCGAAATCGACGAATTTGGAGAGCAGGAAAGCAAGACTTTTCCCCGGGTAGGCGAGAAGATCACAAGCAAAGAATGTGTCAAACAGACCGTTGACGTATAGACCCAAGTCCCGCTGCAGCCAGACCATGTCCATGTAGGCGCCATGAAAGACCTGGGAGAAAATGAGTACAAATGAGGCGCCAACAGGTGGCTGAGTGGGCACATACCTTGACAATGCTAGGATCGGCAAAGACTTCGTTAAGAACCTCAAGCTGGTGGCGCCATGGTCGGAGGGTATCAACGATCCAGTCCCTCTCTCGAGTGCTGATTTGCATCAAACACACCAAACCCGTATATGTCCTGTAGTCGTGGTGCTCCAAGTCGACAGCGATCTCCTTTGCCTTTTTCAAGTCTTTCAGCATGTCCAGGACGCCTTCGTAGGTGTCTACCCAGGTGGCGGACGTTGTGTCGGCTGGCTGGGGAGGAACGGGCTCGGAGACATGAAATAGTCGATCCGGATAGGTCATGCTGGTAATTTCCGCCTCGTAGGGATGCTTGTACCTGTATTTCCATGCTGGTTAGCGAAGATGTTGATACGTAAAGCAGACAGGGAAAGCGGTCGTACTGTAGAGAGCCACCCTCGCTGCTGAACGTAACAAAACTCTGATCCAGGGGTACGGCCGCGTGAGGCTTCTTGGTGAGCATCGGCTTCCAAGGGCCTGTTGGGAAGTTGTCTGCTTTGCGCTCGAATAGCACTTGGGGCTTGGTGACGTTGGCGTTGCGTATAACCTTGGCCGTCGACTTTGCTCTCTTCGAATTGGGCGCCTGTTGTATGGATGTCAGTTTCAATTCCCAAGAGATGTGGAGGCCACGGTGCGTCTCACAGATTCGGCGCTGGGGGGTTCCTTCCGCTTAACGAGTCCCGTGTACTCGTCCAACGCGGTGTCGGCCTTTTCCAGGATCGAGTCCACCACGTCCACAACATCGGGCCACCTCATGTCGACGTCCTCAGCATCTTCGAGGGCCGGCGGCTTGACACCACATGCCTTGGCCGCCGAGTGGAGGAGCCGCGTCGAGAGCTCGAGAATGCGGGCTGACTTGTCGTCGAGGTTCTCGGCGACGTCGGGGTTGATGGTTCGCTGGAAAGACAGGTCCTCGGCGGCGAGTCGATTGACCGTCTTGACGGCGGAGACGAGAGACTTTTGGATGCCCTCTTGCAGGGACTTGAAGTCCTGCGGCGGCCCCATGGTTGCAAGTCGTGTATGCTCAACAGAAGAGCTATGGCCTGGGTGTAGTGATGGTGGTAGCAATGGGGCTCGCTATCCGACTCGTCTCAGAAAATTGAGGTGATGAACATTGCGCAAAGTTTATCGATAAGCCAGGCCGCTACCCGCTGGTGGCTGCAGCGGGAGCCGCTAAGAATGCACGTAGCACCAAGGCACTGCCTGTAGCTGTAAGTGAATTGAGATTCTCGCATGCTGCGGTTGTCTCGTGCAAACTTCAGTGCATGCACGAGACACAAGTTGATGCAGGACGCACGGCATGCAAGAAATAAAGCTGGAGGCTTGTAGGGCCTCGCAGGTGCTTGAACCGTACTGTAGGTCTGCCGTGCAGTGTGTTCAACAACACAGCGGCCGGCGGCTTTGTGCACGGGGGCAACGATGAGAAACGGCGACAGACACCTTATCCAAGGAGGCAAACTTCTCATGTTGAAACCCAACTTTTGCGCAAAATGGAAGATGAAAGCAGGGGATCGTGTCGTGCCGCTTGGCGGACAGTCTCGCGATCAGCGCCTTGGAGGAGAAGTTGGTCCGGAGCTGGGACCCAACGGCCGCGAGCATGGTGGATCCATTGGCCGTCAAGCCAACTGGCACTCGGTCGAGTTGCTCCGCCGATGGGGACCTCTGGAGCCCTGGCCGTGCGAAGGGACCACTGCGGAAGCGGCGCCGGCGATTGATTCGTGGCGCGAGCTACGACAAGCGTCTTCGATCAGGATATTTACAGCGCAAACCTGGAAGCCCAACCCAGCCGCTGCACGCTGCCCCTCATTGACGTCGAGGCCACCCCAACACCCCTCCCCGTCCCCTGCCCCTGCGTCACACCTTGCTCAGAGGCTCCCGCCCAACGGGAACGGATCAAAGAATTCCATTGACTCTTGCCACTCTCTCTGGTCTGGCCTTGCGTACACGCTCGCTAGCTGACCCAGAGAGCACGCGAAACGCAAGCTTGCGCGGCTGACAGCCTCCACCGCCCTCCCCTGCTTCGAACCTTGACAGCGCTATACTTTACGAGTGTTGCCGCTGCAAGGTCGTCGCGCTAGCGTTTAACCCCACGCTGACTGATCGGCCAAGCTTCCAGCTTCCAACTTCCAGCTCCTAGTGTCCAAACTTCCCTTCGTCCCCAACACGACCTTGAAGAGCTTCTCGAATCAGTCCTCCTCTACTAGCAGAACCCCCTCGCGACGCAGTGCGTGCGACACGACGGACTCATGACCGCCACCGACATGCCTGGCGTCCAGCCCCAGGCCGCTCCTGGCCGCCTGCTACTGCTCTCCAACCGCTTGCCCATCACTATCAAGCGCTCCGAGGATGGCAGCTACAGCTTCTCCATGTCCTCCGGCGGCCTCGTCACTGGCCTCAGCGGCCTCGGAAAGACGACTAGCTTTCAGTGGTACGGCTGGCCCGGCCTCGAGGTGCCCGAGAACGAGGTCGATAGCATGAGCAAGCGCCTCAAGGACGAGTATGGCGCTCACCCCGTCTTCATTGACGACGAGCTTGCCGACCGGCATTACAATGGCTTTGCGAGTATGTCGCTGCACTTTGAACGTCAACTTGTGTCTCGTGCTAATCACCGAAACCTCGCAGATTCCATCCTGTGGCCACTCTTCCACTATCACCCCGGCGAAATCACCTTTGACGAGTCCGCGTGGGCCGCGTACCAAGAAGTCAACCGCCTCTTCGCCAAGGCCGTCATCAAGGACGTCCAGGATGGCGACTTGATCTGGGTCCACGACTACCACCTGATGCTTCTCCCCCAGATGCTCCGCGAGGAGATTGGCGATTCCAAGAAGAACGTCAAGATCGGCTTCTTCCTTCACACCCCTTTCCCCAGCAGCGAAATATACCGCATCTTGCCCGTACGGGAACAGCTCCTCACTGGGTTGCTCGACTGCGACTTGATTGGCTTTCATACCTATGACTACGCGCGCCATTTCCTGAGCAGTTGCTCTCGCATCCTGGGTTGTTCTACTACGCCCAATGGCGTCGATTGGAATGGCCGGTTCGTGACTATTGGCGCATTCCCCATCGGAATTGACCCTGAAAAGTTCGTCGAGGGGCTTCAGAAACCAAAGGTTCAACAGCGCATTGCTGCCCTCAGCCGCAAGTTCGAGGGCGTGAAGCTCATAGTGGGTGTTGACCGTCTCGACTACATCAAGGGCGTGCCGCAGAAGCTGCATGCGCTCGAGGTTTTTCTCACGGAACATCCCGAGTGGATCGGCAAAATCGTCCTCGTGCAAGTCGCCGTACCCTCGCGACAAGATGTCGAGGAGTACCAGAATCTGCGCGCCGTTGTCAACGAGCTGGTCGGCCGCATCAACGGCAAGTTCGGCACCATTGAGTTTATGCCCATCCACTTCCTCCACCAGTCCGTCTCCTTCGACGAGCTCACCGCCCTCTACGCCGTTTCCGATGTCTGCCTTGTGTCCTCGACCCGAGACGGCATGAACCTCGTCTCGTACGAGTACATTGCCACCCAGCGCGACAACCACGGCGTCATGATTCTCAGCGAGTTCACCGGTGCCGCGCAGTCCCTCAACGGCAGCCTCATCGTCAACCCCTGGAACACGGAGGAGCTGGCCAATGCAATCCACGATGCCGTCACGATGAGCCCTGAGCAGCGCGCCGCAAATTACGACAAGCTGGAGCGCTACGTCTTCAAGTACACCAGCGCTTGGTGGGGCGCCAGCTTCGTCGCCGAGATGACGCGGCTCAGTTCTGAGAGCACCCAGAGCAAAACTCTGCGGAACGTGTCCGGCGCGGTGGTGTCAGGACTGGGTCAGAAGGTGCAGCACGCCGCCGAGGCGGCTTCCCACATGATCATAGGCGACAAGAAGGCTGACGACGATGAGTCTGTGGCGCCTAAATAAGCTGTCTTGCAGCTCAATCTTGACTTGATGAGAAAACGTACTTGAAGCGATTGCTTACAATTATCTGATTATCAGTCCTCCGCACTCCCTTAATATCACACCAAAACGTCGTGTCTCCTGGGCACGAGTAACGGGGACAGGTGTTGTCGGGGCGAACGAAGCGTTCTTGCAGGTCGGCGTCTGGAAACTCGGAGCAGTCACGTTCACTTTCTTTCACTCATGGATAGTGCTGTCTCTGGCATGGTGACGTTTGCCATGATTCTCATTTGCTATCTAGACTATCCTAAAGACCATGTTCAATCTCGGCTCCTTTGGACGGTGTGATGTGATCAGCAGCGTGACGGCGTGGGATAAATGGGGATGGGGTCAACAATGCGGTTGGAAGGAAGACAAGAGGGGGCGCATATTGCTGTGACGGGAGGTATCTCAAAATGGTAAAATGAAAAGAGAATATTAAGTCAACCGTGCGGTAATCAAATGGGGCCGAGTCACGAGGGTGACAACTGTAACCTCACAGCCACCGCTCAGTACGGCGAGTTCACGATGTCATCCTTGCCGAGCTTGTACCTGCCGCTGTCAAGCTTCCCGATCCTCGCGGAGCTCCTCCGTCCACCGCCGCCGCCGCCGCTCAACCTGACGTTGCCAATGATGCTCTCCCGCGTGGGTTTGCGGAAGCTCTGCTTAGCCACCATGTTGACCTCGTTTGGCAACGCGACAATGACGTTCTTATCGGTGCCGAATTTGAAGTCATCGGCCTTGACCTCCTCCTCGTACCGCTTGATCTTGTATGCTGCCTTGACTCCTCGAAGAACGCGCTTAAGGCTCCATTCAATGATATAAGGACCCGTGGCAGTAATGATGCTCGTTTCCTCGATGCCCTCGCCTGTATTAAACTTGGCGGGCGTGAAGCTGACAGGCTTGCCGGTCTCGTGGTAGAACTGGGCGACGTGTTCCGGGGTGAGGGCAAGTCGTCGCGGTTTAGGCTTCGAATCGGCCGCGAAGGCCTTCTCGAAGCCGAGCTTTCCGTCGTTCTTGCCGCCCTTTTGTTGAGCGTCCACGAGCAGGATGTAATTCTTCGTTGTCCCGAGGATCCACCGGCCGTCCGCGGAGACATCCATGCCCGTGATAGGGTCGCCGAGAGCTGGAAGCTGAGTCTTGGCTCGGATGCCCAGACGATCAAACAGTCGGATGTCTCCCTTGTTGCTTGCCACGGCAATGTAGCCCTTCTCCGTCGTGGCAAGGGCGGAGAAGTCATTCTTGGACGCATATTGCTTCATGTCGGTGTCGACGAGCTTCTGGCCCGACAAGCGAGGGTCAATGCGGTACAGCGCGTTGTTCGAGACACCAAGGAACGTCTGCTCCGACGTCATCTGCGCGAACTTGTTTTCAGGAGCAAAGTTGACGACGGGAATGTCGTCGTGGACATTCCACTCATCGACGACCTTGCCGTACTCGAGATCCATGCGGTAGAGTTTGTTGGGGTCGACATTGTTCTGCAGGATGAGATCTCGGTCCTCGGCGTGCAGCATGACCTTCTTGGGGCTCATCAGCTTGCCCTTGGGTGTAGTAACCTTGGAAATATTGGTGGAGAATTTCAGGCGGTTGTCAGGGGTGTGCGAGAAGACCCCAATCTTTGATCCGCGAACGACAAAGGAGCGGTCGTGCTTGTAGCCCACGGCAAGCTGAGAGTTGACCTCACCCTCGTTCTTCTCCGCTTGGGCAGCCTCATCATCTGACGAGTCGTACTCTTCGGAGCGGATGCCTTCGTCTTCCTCTTCGACGACTTCGTCCTCGTCCTCGTCCTGCTCTTCTTCGGGCGGCGCATCTTCCATGTTCAGGTCTGCAAACGAATCGAGCACATACTCGCGTTCCTTCTCCTGAATCTTCTTCCACTTTGTCTCGTTCAGCCTCTCCCAGATGGCCTGCATTACCGCCTCCTGAAACTTCTCCAACGTTGGCTGGTCTTTGAAGCGCAGCAGCCACGATCTCGCTGTGCCATCGTTGCTGAAGTGATTGAAGACGAACGAGAGAAATTCAAAGTCGAAGACGGGGTTGAATTCGGCGACGACTGACGTACCGAGCCACGACTTTTCATTGCCCTCTATCTGTAGCCAGTACTCCCACTGTCCAACTTCAGAGACCGTAGCGATGACGGATTCATCGACCAAGACAAAGTGGCCTGGCTGAGGATCAAAGAGATGCAGCTCCGCGGTGAGTGCAGCGTAGATTTCGATGGCCTCGGGAGGGGAGTCTGGCTCCGTTGCCTGCGTCGGCACCGTCGTCGCCGGGTCCTGCTGCTGGGGGGCAGCTACGAGTGCGCGCTTGGCGGACGAGTTGGCGGCGGTCCTCTCTTGGAACATGTTGTCTATAGAATCGACGGAACGAGTGAGAGTCGGGCTGTTGAGAGGGCTCGCAGGCGGGATCGGGGGCTCCCCGTGGAATTCAAACTGTTGAAGATCCTCGTCGGAGGCCGTGGTATTGGGCTTGCGGTACTTGCGCTCGTACTGGCACTCCTGGGCAATCCTGACAAACTGCTCGGCCTGAGAAGACGGAACCTGGGCGTCACAGACAAACTCATAGACGTCGCCCGTGTCGCCACTCAGATCCCTCCAGGCCAGGACGGTTTCCCCTCCCTCGCGAATTTCAACACGTAGGTGCAGTGCCTCGTCGAGCAGGAATGTCTTCTCGTCGCGTTCGGCAGCGAGAGCGTCGAGCTCGGCGTCGTCGCCCTCCTCCTCGGCGAGCAGCTCGGCCTCGCCCTCTTCGAAGACACGCTGAGCGACGAGCTGGTAGTTGAAGTCCTGGTTGGTGCGGCGGATGCGGAGAGCCGAGTCTTTGAAGATGAGCTCCGAGTAGCCCTTGGGGGAGAGCGGTCGCACGAGGTACAGCTGGCCCTGGGGCAGCTCGATGAGGGACTCTTGGGTGCTTGAGCCGAAGATCAGCTTGCCAACTGTGTGAGGCAGAAGCGTGTCAGCTTGGATCAAGGTAGAAAAGGTCGGCGGGGTGGTGAGCCGAGGGTGTCGCGATGAGCAAACGCGGGGCAGCGAGGAACAACCGAGGGGAAGAATAGGCAGAGGCGGGCAACAGCGATTGCAAAAGACAAGCCAGACCAGGGCTGAACAGGGGTTCTTCACTCACCATTCCGCAGGACAAACATGCTGGCACCGTGTCCTGGCACTCAAGACGCCGAGAATCGAACTGTGGTGTTCAGATTTCAAATGCCACGAGGAGGCGCAGAGACATGGAGCGCCGGCGCGGCAGGGTAAACGCAAATAGATGTAGGAGTCAAAAAACGCGAGCAGGACCGTCGCTGGTGTGACGCAAGGTCACTGGCATGCGAGATCGACGGCCTAGGTCGCGTCACTTGCGGCTTGATGGATGGGTAGATAGACAAATAGGCGTGATGGGTGGGTGGGTGCCTGTCGCGGCGAAGGCCAACAAAGCCCTGTCGCTCTGCCTTGGATGGAGGGGCAGGAAAGCTACCTAAGCTAGCGCGTTTGCCACCAAGGGTCATGTGGCGGTGCGGGTTCGCGCCACAACAGTACGTCATTCTCTGTTTTTGAACTGTAGAACAAGTCAAGCAATTTGAACAGCACGCTATCAAACAGCCAAACAGTCGGGCATTCAACGATATAATCCAAGTTGGAGACTCGGACAAAGTAAACTATTGATTTCCGGGTCACTTTCGTTTCCGAATCGAGCGTCGGCATCGTATTGACAAAATTGCCAGATCAGGAAAAGAATTGCTACGGTAGACAAATGCTACGGTAGACAAATGTCTCCGGTAGACAAATGTCTTCCGTAGACAATGTCTACGGCAGAACCCTGCTCCACGAGCACAAATGTGACAGAGCATAAATGTCACAGGAAAGAGAAGAGACATCATTAGGCAAGTCGTCTGTCGTTTGCCTCGACGCGTGAAAACCTGGAAGAATTCCCAATTCGGTACATTATCTCCCGTACGCAGTGCAGTGGTGGGTCCACTCAGCAGCCACGGAGTTGCACACGACAAGTGCGTTGACGAGCAAAACGACAACTTGGCTCGAAAACGACGAGTGCGTCGACGAGTAACGATGGCCAGTCCTGAACAGTGCTTTGCTACAGTCCGTGCTTCCGGCACGTCCAAGTTAGTACCTCAGCCAATGATGCTGATTTGCCCATACTGGCTGCATGCTCTATCCAACGCCATGGGCACATTTTCAAATTCTCCCTGATTCTTATCCATGCCCAGAAAAAAAGAAGGAAAGTCGTCAAAATCGTAAAGACCTTAAGAACCCGTCACAAGGCATGTCGCTCCCAGAGCCCACCCCCCAAAAATGGTCGACCCGTCCGAAGCCCAAGTCAAAGCTCATCCTGTCCAATGCCAACCTCGCTCTCCAGGCTCTCGAAAAAGTCATGTATCGGGATCTCGCTCGCTTCACCTCCCAGCCTGCCCCCGCGCGGGGTAACGCCGGCAAAGTCGTCGGCAATCAGCCTCGCGACATTCATGCCCATCAGCGCGCTCGTCTCCATGGTCGAGATGAAGCTCTCGATCCCGGACGTGTAGTACAGACCTCTGCCCACGATAGGATCCTGGAAGGTCACCCGCGGCAGCTCAACTGGGTAGGAATGAAACCAAGTCGGGTGGTACCATGAGATGGGCTCCACCGCAGCCGCTGGTTGCTCGCCGGTGAGGATTGTGCTCGGGATTTCGACCCCAAGAATGTCGGACAGGAATTCTGACGTGACAGCCTTGGCGGAGAAAATCTTGTATAGAAATTCCAGCCTCTGTGTCTTCGGGTTGATGACGGTCCTCAATGTACTGATGGAGTAGAAGCCAGTGCGCCCGACACCCTCGGCGCCCTGCTTGGCTTCCTCATCCTTCCTGAGCGTGGTGTACACGTTGCTCGGCGCCTTGCTACCAGGCTCGAGGTTGAAATACGCCGCGTGCAGCTTGAAAGGCGACGTGAACAGCGTGACGTGGAGCTTCGTGTAAGGAATCTTGTCGATACGATGCTTGAGAACGCTGTCGCTTGCCTCAATGCTGCTGAATTGCCAAGGCGATGCGATGATTACGTTGTCGAATGCGGTTGGGACAGCCTCCACCTGTGCTGCCTCCACGCTGCTGTCCCGAGTTGATAGGAGGTACTTTCGAGGTGTGCCTGGCTTGGCGTCACCTCTATCAAATGAGATGGATGTGACCGATTTGTTCCGGTAGAGAGCAGCTCCGCTCCGCTGCACCATGTTGTCGAAGATTTGCCAGTTTCCACCGGCGACAGCGACAGCCCCATCGGTGGCAAAAGAAACCATGGTTTCCAGCCCATGGATGTAAGCCAAGTTCGAGGCATAGTTGACCCGCGTAGCAGCTTGTATAAGCTCCCGTGAGAAGTCCGCGTTTATCTTTTACCCGTCAGTCTCCGCAGCAGCGGCAAGTAGACGCCCAGACTCACATTATTCTCAGCCAAGAACTGCTCCCCCGTTATCCCCGTGATCTTGTGTAGTCCCAGCTCAAATGACCTCTGGGTTAACGACCGAAACGGGAAATATGGCTCCTCGTACAGCTTCAGGAACGTGCCGATGACACTCCTGACCAGCTTCAGCGCCTTGTGCGGCGATAGCCCGTATCGCCACCACAGCTTGCCCACGTCCCACCACCACGAGCTGCCCTCGACCGTCTGATAGACAAAATTGTTGCCATCCCAGATGGCGGTCACGTCCCCGGCCTCGGTCGCCGACATTTCGGTCAGCGGTAGGCCGAAATCTCGGGTGGCATTGAACAGAATGTGGTTGATAGTGACGAAGATGGACGCCCCCAGCTCCACAGCATGCTGGGGGTCGTCAAAGGCATTGACGGTGATGGTGCGCCCACCGACGCGGCTCGTCTTCTCAAAAAGGGTGATATTTACGGCGAGGCCTTCTTCCTCGGCATACCTTTGTAAGTGGTATGCCGCCGAGGATCCGGCTGCCCCGGCACCTAGCCCTTCGGGTCAGCCATGCGTGAACGTACGCTCTGCAGCTTCTCGCGCCTGGTGCCAGGAGCTCGATAGAATGGAAGTGTCTCTATGGCAGTGGCCATCCGAGGCTCACAAAGCTACTTACCGATAATCGCCACATTCTTCACGTCGCCGTGGCCACGGGCAGCACCTCTCGGCGGGCCCCGCCAGCACTCAGCACTCGCAACTCCGGCCCACACGACGCCGATGGAGAGACGCATCGTGCCGACGACCAGACTGCGAGCCGTTTTAGGCGGGCCAGAAAACAGCAACAACAAATTCAAACAGACGGCGAAGTGCACGCAAAATGAATGTCAAAGCGCGGCTCGTTGTCGACCGCTGTGCTAGATAACCCGGAATGGCAACGGACGGTTGCTACAAGGCCCCGCCACCCAAGCACCGCCGCGCAAGAGCATCGCCGTCACGTGATAGCATCAAGCAGATGTCCCGTTTACACACGGGCCTGACAAACGTCACAATATAGATTGGCTTATTGAGCATCCGAATGTTATGCGTTTCCTCGGCTGCATGTATCATCACCGAATCGATGGCTGAAGCCGAAAGGCCAGGAGACCGTTCCATACTGCGGAGCTTCGTCTTGCAAAATGCACGGCCGAGGGAGAGGGACTATCTGAATGTTTAGAATTCAGCTTCATGACACCTAGCGCAATGCACTACAGGTTGATCCATGCTCTTCCGGTCCAAATTCAAAATGGACAGAAACTCGGACTGGGACAACGGTCTCGAGCAACAAAACGCCATCAACTTGCTCATCCAATTCCAAGCCCGGGGTTAAGGCTGCTGCAAACCCCCCAAGTTGCGCACGCTGTACTATACTTCTCGGACCCAAGAAATTACGCAAGAATGAAACGCTGTCTTCGCCACGTCATGCTCCACTCTCACGACCTCCGGCCGTGGCATTCGAGCTTGCGCCAGCCCGAGCCACCGTCTCACTTGCGCTCTTGCTTCGGCCGCCCTCCGATCCCGGAGCAGCCTCTGTGCTATCAATCGACTTGCGAGCGAGTGGGTTGTGGCTACCGCCTCCCTGGTTGTAGATGTTCATGTCGTACATCTGACGAGCATCGGCTTCGCACTCGGGATCCTCGCCGTCCTCGTCCCCACTGGTAAGATCCACGCCGTCGGGGTAGCCGATCGAATGGTGAGCCTGACGACTCATAACTTCGTCGGACGAGTCGCCAGGATCATCGTCACTGTCGGATTTCAAATCGTCGTCCCATCCGCTCGAATCATCCGTGCTGAATTGACGGAAGAAAATGGCGGGTGGAGGGAGCGGAACTGGCGCCAAACGTTTGATGCGGCCCGATACATACTCTATCTCTATGGCTGGCGAGAGGCTTCGTGAAGATGACTGTGGCGCGGATTGAGCAGGCGATGATGTGGACATAGGCGCCAAACGGCTTATCATGCTATCCGCTGCTTCGGTTGTGTTTCTCCGATCTGCGGGAGAGAGAGGAGGAGGAGTATCTTCCTTTGGGCGCTTCGTGGTCACGACCACCATGAAATGGTCATCGGGCAAAACGCCGCCCAGCCCGCACGGCTCAAGAGGGCGGACCTCCATGTATTGCTGCTCGCTGGCCCAGGGTAGGTCAAGGTCCATTTCGCTCGCGTCGTCCGAGGAATCTGCAGTCAACTCAGGAGGGTCGTTGCTGTTGTCGATATCCATTTCGTCGGGAGAGCAGACGCTATGGCCATCCCTCAACGGCCTGTAGGTGGGCGAAGTTCGGGAGTCAGATCTGTATGGGAGAGGGCGTGCAAACTGCGCGAGGTGCTCATGTACATTCTCGCCGCTAGATCGCATGTGCGCCGTGGGCGACACGTCTCCAGGGTCTCCTGACAGATCGGTGCAGAATGGCGCGCCGCTGTAGTATATAATTGCTCCGTCATTGCGCCGCTTCCTACGCATAGAAGTTTCACCACCGCTCAGACCCATCCGTGAGTCGTCGAAATTGCTGTCCTCTATAGGACCGGAGGACAACAAGGTATCGTCTGGGGAAGTCTGGCCATTGGTCGAATCTTGCTGAACAAACAGAGGCTTATAGTGGAAGCTGGCGGACGAGTCTGAGATCTGCGGCCCAAATTTGGATGCGTTTTTGCCCGAGTCGCCCGATTGGCACTCATCGGTCGAGTTGCGCGTCTTTTGTCTCTTGCGCGAGCGGCCCTTATCTGAACTCGTGACCTCATCCGCGTCCGGGCTTCTCTGGGAGCTGTCCCCGGAACTATCGCTGGCAAATTTCGTACCCTCACTTCCGCCACGCCAACGAATCTTGCGCCCATCCGGGGAGAGCTGTAATTTCGTGCTAAGTTCCGACACAGCGGAGCGTACAAAGCTGGGAGTGACGTTGATGATATGCAACTGTGCCATGCTGCACAGTAAGTTCAAGTAGACCCACCCGTCAGCGTCGGGGTGCACATCGTGTTCGGTTGTGACGGCGTCTGCCAGAAGCTCGGGTGCGACGAGACCGAGGTGTCGAATGTATTCCATATTTTCGGAAGGCACCTGGACGCGATCGGGGTCGAGGTCTTCGGGGCGAGTGGGCCGTTGGTCTGCTGGTGACACCGAATTCGATGGTAGGGAGTGACTACTGTTGCCTTTTCCACTAGACTCAGACTGATCGCCGCTGGGACGAGACGATAGTGCAGGGTCCTTGGATGTGTTAGTCTGTCCCGGGTGTCCGAACGGATCTGTGACAGAAGCAATCTTTGCCTCTCGCACTGGCTCCGCAGCTGAGCCACGAGCCGAAAGCTGTTGCGTTTGAGTCTGATCTTGGGGCTGGCGCTCCCGACTGGCAGGCAACGAGACACCAGTAGCTGCACGTGGCGGTGCCGGTTGGCTGCGGCGGCGTGCGTGTCGACCACCAAGCTTGCCCGTGAAAAGCTGCTCAAGACGCCGTACAGCGATACTCTTCCTGTCCTGATCTGTCATCGCCATGTGTCTCGGGTACAGGCCCTCAGGAATGTCGCGCAGGTAGCTCTCGACCTTTTGTTCTGAAGACTTGACTCGTGAGCTCCTATCCTGTGGGCGACCGAGATTTGTGCCGGAAGAACGCGCGCCAGTAGACATGGACGCGTAGGCCGAGTCAACAGGCCGGGCATTTGAGCCCGAAGATGACGATGCATGCTTGGAAGCAGACCCGGAAGCCGAGTACAGGCGACCTCGGTTTGCGCGGCTCGACGATTTCCTTTGCTGCGAGGAAGAAGCATCAGGGTAGTCGTGAAGGCTGGCGGCAAAATCGCGAAGAGTGGAATCCAACTCCATTTTCTTGTTCTTCGGCAAACCATGGATCTTGATCTCGAACAGTTTGTCTTTGCGCAGCATGTCAGGGCCCTTTTGCTTATACCGCTTCAGCTCCTCCCTCAGCTTTTGGATTTCAACCGTCAGGTCGTCGATAACACTCCGGTAATCATCGGCACTGCTGCTTTGAGCAGTGAGTCCAGGATGAATCGGCGGTCGCTTATACGGGTTCGGCTTATCCTCATTCGAGGAATCCGACTCCTTCTGAAAGAATGGCGGGTCACCTTCAGAAAATTAGTCGATCGTGTGGCCGAAGGAAACATGATTTGCGTACAATCCATTAACTTACCATCCTTGGCATTGCTGTCAAATATCGCTGTCGGGTTCTCATTGGACTTGTCGAACCATTGCTTCGGGTCGCTCTGGGCAGTCTCGTGGCTGTCGCCCGAAGAGTTGCGACGGGGAGAAGAGGACGTCGTATTGCTCTTCACGACCGGCTCAGAGCCGGCAGCAGCTCGGAGGGAGGCATCGCGAGCGAGTCGGTGGTGGTGTAAGGTTACTGAATCAGCGGCTGCGGTTCGGCGCGGCAGAGGGTGGCCGGTTGGAGACAGCGGCTGCGGCTGCGTGCGGTGTGATTCGGCTTCTGGCGACGGCATTGCGATACAATAATGTCGCCTTTCGTTATAGAGCGTCTAGGCTCGACTCGTTTCAGTCGAAACCAGCATGTTCTTGATGGCAGTAAATGGAACGGTCGCTGAAATTACGGCTGGGGCCGGCGGGCGTCCGCTTAGGTGTTTACAGAGTCTGAGATGACGTAGGAATCAAAGGGCCTTCGCCAGCTGCGTAAGCTCTGTAAAAGCATAAAATTCTGTGTCAGCGTTGCCATTTGAGCGCAATACAGGGGATATGCAGTTTGAAGAAAGGTTGCGGGGGGCTGTGATTGGCTGGACCGCGACCCATCATCGATCGATCGAGCGCTTCATCGCAATATGACGAAAAAGTGGTCCAAGAGCAAGTTTGGCTGGCCAGGAGACTGGCTGTCACTCACCAAGAACGCCTATGAGCGACCGTAGATCAAACGAAGGTATGACCCTGCGCAAAGACGTGGGAGTGCTGGGGTACCGTCCTTGGTGGGTTCCGCCGTGGTCGTGTTGATCGTCCAAGGGTTTGTAGGCTCGCCGAGTCTCACTCGCGTCGTGGCCGCCTGTCAGGTAGGGTTGGGATCGGGTCGGGTTGGGCCGGCAGTGCTTCTCACGGCCTTCCCCTCCGAGCTGAGGATGAGACTGCGCTGCCCCGTGCTTGCTGCGATGAACGGGGACTGTCCCGTCGCTCGGTAGTGTTATGCGCCTTCGATGAGAGTCGGCTGTCGCTTGGCCTTCTCAAAGTGTCGCCGGTGAATATCGTGCTGACGCCGTCGAGACGTCGAGAATCGCTTGCGCCGGAGGTATCGCTGCGTCTGGCTGCGACCTGCCTGCGATGATCTCCAGAGAGAGTGACGGGCCAAGGCGCGCTCCCAGGCCTGACCTTTCACTTGCTCGTCGTTTGAGCTGTGCGGTGCGCGTCGTGGTCTAGCTGCGTCTGTCGGTCGGGATACAATACCGGTTGAAAGCGCCTGGGGTTGAAGAGGCGACCTGGCCAACTGCAAGGTGTCCCAAAGCACGCCGGTCGACCGAAGCAGTGGGTGTGCTTGGATACGGCCGAGGGCGTGACAGTCGATGAGGAACAGCGGAGGGAGACCAGCGTGTCGCGATGGATGTGCGTGTGCGCGACTCCCAGCAGAGGAGGCGGACAATGAAGCGAAGCAGTTTCTGGGTCGTGTGCAAATTGGCACACAGCACCGTCGCGATGGGAATGTGAGGCACAGTTGAAATTTCGAGAGGGTGAATGCGATTTGGAGGATGCAGAAGGGAGGGATCAAGCTGCTTCGGCGGCAAACTCTACGAGCCGTGGGGCGCTGGCAAACCTGTGTGCGGCTTCAGGGACGAGGGCAGCGTGCGGAGAGCGAAGGCATTGCGGGCTCCCCGGCGCACAGCATCACGACCCCCAGCCAAGTAACCGATTTCCAGCGCCGACAGGGGTGCGGCGCGATCAGGCGCCATCGAGGCAATCAGGCCAAAGCAGCCAGACGCCAGACCAGCCCATCCCGGATTCAGGGTCCACGAGAGCGCCACCCGGTGGGGTGCGGGTAGCGGCGATTCGTCGATTGGACCGGTGGAGATGCCCTCACTTTCGTCATTTTCCAGGCAGGGTGGCGAGGCCAATGGGCCCAAACGGCGCCGATGGGATGGAATGGATGGACGGTTTTACCGCGCTGCGTGCGCACATTCTGATCCTGCCCGAACAATACAGTAAAGCCTGGCGGGCAAGATGGCGCATCGTACTTTGCCATGCTCAGGCCCATGCTCAGGCTCATGCTCAGGCCCATGCTCGCGTTCATGCAGCCAGCGTTGCGCACCCTGTGGCAGTCGCGTTGTGCACTCGCTTCTGGGTCTTGGAGTCAGGCCACACAACGCGGGGTTCCTCGAATTGCCGTCGCCCCGGATCTTGGTTTTGCGCCGTCATCGCCCTTTGGCTGCGACGACGGCGGGTGCCCGACAACACTGGCATTTGTCGCCGGCTTGAGCATGCCTCTTCTGAGAACTTGCTGATCTACCGAGGACGGGGCGTCCATCAGGGACACGCTGCGTGCCTGTCCTCCTGCGACCGAGACCCTGCTCCTCGCCAAGCTTAAACGCGTTATCACGACGGCCGCCGAGCAACTTGTGTCAGGCCGCCTTCGCTGCCTCGTGGGATGGATGGCTCCCGCGTGGTCTCCCCTGGTGCCGGCCTCGTCAGCAGCCGGGCCAGCCATGCGTCGTCAATCCGCCAAGGCCAAGGCCCTTCCGCGACGCCTCAACACCTGTCCCCGTCCAAGGCAACGCAGGGCAATGCCCCCAAGCCACCAAGTCTTTGCCAGCGTTCTAGGCCCGCCGATGCAACAACGAATCTTCGATGCTCGGGCCCCCCACGGGCATCCAACCAGCCAATGGAAGGCTTAGAAGCCCGAGTGCCGGCTGGACCCGAAAAGAAGTATGCATATATAGGGGCGCCCGCCGTCACCACCCCGCTGATCGATACACAGTGCACTGAGTGTGGCGTCACGTTTTTGCTGTGACAGTACTCAAAGGCCCATGCAGTCCAGCGGGCGTCTTCGGACGGGTGTCCCCCTCGCCCAACAGTTCTGCGTCTGCGACATTTACGAGTAAACACTCACACTACTCACACTGTCGTGCCGGACCTGCCATCGATGTGCAACGATCCGGATCTCTCACGGCCCCACATCCGGCGAAGCGAAGGTGGTGCAGCTCCGGCATGCGGACCCTTCCAATCTACGATCACGGCGCTGTCCAAAACGGCATTGATCGGCTATCAAGGCCCGGCGTCCCACCAAGCCCACTCCCAAGTGGCGACTCACCCAGTTGCGATTCTGCAAACTTCTGGAAGCCTCAGCTCGAATGCAGCCTGGCTACTCTGAGTACTGGTCCTGAGTCTTGAGGTCGGCTCGCCATCCCGCTTCGGCAGCCGACGTTGCCCATCCTCTTGCATATACCTGCCGGGACGCAGAAGAACCTAACCTCGTCGTCCGATCAAATATGAACTGGTACAACATGGGAAGATAAACCGAACCGGCTCTTGGCATCACGCTCGTACTGCTGTGTGTTGTAGTGAAATCCATCTGAATACGCACCTTGACATGATCTCCGATTCGTACAAGCTAAACGCGGAAGGGATTTTTCTTTACTATGTAGAATCATCTAAATTACAGCGATGCTTTATATGTAATCTCTTTCGTGCCCGTCCCTTTTTGGTCTACAGAACGAAAACGAGGTGGCATCTCATCCTACCCTAGATGCTTACATTTTGGGCAACGTTACTTACGTGTCTACGAGTTCTACTCGATATATACCTATTTTGCTATTTACCTAGTACATACGGCCATACCTACTAGAATACACGGGATCCCGTCCGCTCTCCCTTAGTTAAGCTAGTAAGGGGCAGATTAGTAGTTGGGTCGGTGACGACCAGCGAATACCGGCTGCTGTATGTCTTCTTTTTTTTGCTAAATTTTTCTCTGGTCATCTGCTAGACTTCCCTCTGGTTGCGCATTTGAAATGGTCAATGGCCCTGTCCGGACGATCATGTGCTATGTATTACCTTTTGCGCATCCAGAAAGCAGTGGCCCAGGAGGCTTCTCGTCTCCCTTATGCCATTGCCTAACCTCCACCCACAAGTGACCTTTGGAATCAAGGGGCTCGGAACATTTCACAGCCAAACGTATATTCTGCTCTTTGCATTTCGTGTTGTCTATTCGTCATGCATATCCAGCCGTGCTCTTGTCGCCTGGTCTATCGAACCATTCTCATGTCTCATATCTGCCTGTTTTTGGGTTCCCGTCTAGCACCTCGACTCCTTTGCCGTAATCATCATTCTTTCAACGCTGCTGCTCTTCTACTCGGCACCCCGCTTAAGGTCCTTGGCGAGCAGTGACTGGCCCGTCATCTCCTCGGGCTGAGGCAGACCCATGGCTGCCAGAATGGTCGGCGCAACATCTCCCAGCACGCCTTCCTGCGTCTTGAGGCTCCAGCCCTCCGGGGCGTTGGCCATGATGAAGGGCACCTTGTTGGTGGTGTGGCTGGTCTTGGGCTTGCCGTCGGCGAACTTCATCTCCTCCGCGTTGCCGTGGTCAGAGGTGATGAACAGAATATAGCCCTCCTTCTTGCACGCCTCCAGAATCTTGCCAATGGCCTTGTCAGTGGCTTCGCAGCCAATAATAGCAGCATCGTAGTCACCAGTGTGGCCAACCATGTCAGGGGGGGCAAAGTTGTTCATGACAAAGGGAAAGCGCTGCTCAGCAAGACGCTTGCAGACCTGGTCAGCGACGCCGGCAGCAGACATCTCGGGGGCTTTGTCGTAGGTCGGGACCGACTTGTTGGAGGGAACAAGGTCCTGGTCCTGATCACGAGTCTCCAAGGGGAACACCTTCTCGACGCCGCCATTGAAGAAGAACGTGACGTGAGCATATTTCTCCGTCTCGGCGATGTGGACCTGCTCAACGTTCTGCCTGCCAAGCCACTCAGCCAGGACGTTGTCCATGCGCTGCGGCTCGAAGGCGACATCGAATGGGTAATCCGTCTTGTACCTGGTCATGGTGACGAGCTTGTTCAGCTTAGGGTAGGCAAAGTCAGGCAGCACAGAGCGGTCGACATCGCCGAGGAGCTGAGTGATCTGTCGGACACGGTCGGATCGGTAGTTGAAGAAGAAAACAGTATCATCATCTACAAGAACGAGTCAGCACCGCGCGCTTCTGGAATTTGAGATTTGCAGACCCTTGATTCTGCCCTCATCACCGCCAACGATGATGGGGGTCAAGAACTCGTCCTTGTCCTTGTCACCGCCGCGCTCGTATCGGGCCTTGACAGTCGCGACGGGGTCATCGCTGGCCTCGCCCTTGCCATGGCAAAGGCCATCCAGGGCGATTTCGACACGCTCCCAGCGCTTATCGCGGTCCATGGCATAGTATCGGCCAACCACGGTGGCAATCTGGCCGATTCCGATCTCCTTGAGATGGTCGACAAGCTCCTGCATGTAGCCTGCGCCAGACTTGGGGTCCGTATCGCGGCCATCGCCGAAGAAGTGGATGAAGACCTTGGGAACGCCGTATTCCTTGGCCGCCTTGAGGAGAGCATTCAAGTGTGTCTGCTTAGAGTGCTTCGCAAGCTGTCAGCATCCTCCGACATGGTCGCTGCATAGGCCGCATGAAGCATACCACACCGCCGTCTGAGACGAGACCGCAGAGATGCAGCCGGCCGTTGCCCTTGGCAGCACTCTCAAAGGTCTCCTTGATGACCTTGTTGTCGCTGAGCTCCCCCTTCTTGATGGTCTGGTCGATGCGGACAACGTCTTGCCAGACAACGCGGCCGGCACCGATGTTCAAGTGGCCGACCTCCGAGTTGCCCATCAGGCCCTCGGGCAGTCCGACGGCCAGCGACGAGGCATCGAGCTCAGTAAAGCCGTTGGGGTCGCGGGACAGCTCGTCCATGACGGGTGTCTGGCCGGCGGCAATGGCGTCGCCATCCTTAGGACTTTGCTCAGACGGAATGCCCCAGCCATCAATGACGACTGTGAGAGCGCAAGAGCAAAAGAATTAGCCATCCGAGCTCGAGATAGACCAGGATGAAGCAGAAGACGAGAACGTAGTCGGGACGCTTGTAGGATGCCTCGCCGGCTCGCCCCCCACGTGTCTTCGCTTTCCTCTGCGCGCCGTAAGGAGAGAGACGAGAGGGAGGAGTGGAAGGGAGGAGGGCTTGGGCATGGCGATTCTGGCGAAGCTGCTCGCGGGGCAACAATTGGGACGAAGGTGGGGAGGAAGACGTACTGAGGCAGGCTTTCTGCTCGGTCTTGGACATGACGAGGAAGGCGTAGTATTCGAGGCAAGAAAAGGGGCGAAATTGAGGCTGGAAACACAGGAAAAAGTGCCAATTGGCGCGGTGAAGAGGGAAGAAAGGTGCGTGATTTGATGCGGCGAGGCAGCTTGGAGAGACGGGGATTGGAGGCGGGACTTCTTGGTGGGGTGAGGTGCTACGAGTAGGCCCGACCTCGATGTCATAAGCCGATAGCAGGCTTTAAAATCCTGGACAACCAAATCGCACTGTGACTTCCTGGCACAGAAGCGCATATCTCACGGTCTGAGCATGCAAAAGACACTGTCTTCCGGCAACCACCGATACTCGCGAGGCTCCGATAGCCAGCAGCTCGTTCCACGAAGCTCCGCAGCCGCAACCGGGACCACTCAACGCATCTCGATTGATGAGCACGAGCAGCTGAGAGCCACCAGCCACATATCCATCGCTACCGTTCAGCTTCGCGAGCAGCCGTATCCCCCCGGGAGACAGTCGCAATGGCAGCTGAACAGCAGCACTCCCTCGCCCTACCTAACACCCTCTCTCCCGACGACCTCGACACCCTCTCCGAGCTCTCTATCGTCCTCGCCAAGGTTCGCGCGGGCATCCAGTCGTCGGCGGGCATTGCCGGCACCGGCACCACTCCTGGCGGCGGCGTCGTGCCAAACACTCACGGCCAGCAGCTCTCCTTCAAAGACGTGCCCGGCGCCACCGACGGCCTCAAGCACAAGCTGCAGCACGCTAGGGCTCAAGTCCGCGCGCTGCCCGACATGGAACGCTCCATTGCCGAGCAGGAGGGGGAGATATGCGAGATCGAGGCGCGCATCGAGCGGCAGCGCGCGCTCCTCGAGCGCCTGCGCGAAGGGGGCGTCAAGTTTGGAAAGGATGAGGGCACTACGCGCGATGTCAAGATGGAAATGTGAACAAGGACTTGTCTTTGTGGAATTCAGATGGCGAAATATTACGACGGATGGCGATGTCTGGCTATGCTACTACGACCTTTCCCCCAACCGAGCACATCACGGATCAAAAAGCGAATATCGACGGCCGTCTCGGTATGCCAACCTTCCTCAGAGTCTCGCTGACACTCGCACCGGGTTGGCCCGGCACGACCTTCGTCCAAATCTCATCGTCCAGCACCTGAGCGTCAGAAAGCGTCGTCCAATTCGGGCTGTGCCCGGCTTTGAGCCATTTGAAGTCGTCCACCTGATCCCACTGGTTGTCCGTCGCCGAGTCTGCCTCCGTCAACTGCTCTCAAATTAGCACCCTGCAACGCGACGAATCATGCGACGGACGGGAAGGGGGCATACATAGCACCTAGGAAGCTGCGCAAAACGCATCCCAGTGCAGTCCTCGATAATGGGGTGGCTGCTGCAGTGCAGGTAGATGTCGACATTCTTGCATTCGTGGATCCGAACCTGGCGCGCCGTTACCACCAGGATGCTGTCCGACACGCCGGTGATGTGGACAGGCCCGCTCACACGACCGGCGACGATGAGGCTGTTACTAATGCCCTTGAGCGCGAGGCCGGCGAAGGGCTTTCCCTGCGCCGTTGGAACCGACATGTCCACGACGCAGTCGCGCAGGTCCGTCAGGCTGCCCGACGCAGTGGCCCGCGAGGCTGACGACGGGAGGATAATGTGCAAGCCGGCCTGGTTAGAGATGCCAATGTTCTTGGCCATGGAAAAGCTGGGCTTTCGGATACCCAGCAGCCCGGGCTTGGACAATTCCTCGTTGTAGTCTCTGGTGGCTGAGGCCTCGGGTAGCTCGCCAACAGTGTCGTCGTCCTCTACCGACGCTTTACTCTGGTCCAGGGAGGGCAGCGGGTGCGCATTCCGTGCGAAACTCCCGGGATGAAGTCGCGGGTCGTTCTCTGGAGCACCCATGTCGACATGGTTGCCGCCGATGCTGGGGCGCTTGAACTGGAAGCGCGTCTTGGGCGTGATCCTCGCAACGGTCTCATTGAGCTTGTCTTGGAGGCCCTTGATAGTCTAGACGTGAGAGTAATAATAGACATTGGTTAGAACACACTGTTTCGGCAGAATGTTGCGTAGCAGCAGACGAACCTCGGAGCACTGTTTCCGGTCGTAGGATGGCGTGTAGTCGGCGGCATCGGCGACCTCGTTCTGCAGCTTAGCGATGCCCGCGAGGACGTGGTCGATGGCTTCCTGGCGCTCTCCAGCGACGGGGGAGACGGATTCCAGCTCATCTATTAGATCTTGAAGGACTGCAGGGTGCGCACCGCGTTAGTTGCTGCTGCTGTGCTACTGTTGGTGACGTCCACGAGTCATCGGAGGGGTGAGCCTACCCTCGACGGTGTCCTGGAAGTGCCGGTAGAAGCGCTGCTTGGGATCCGCGGTAGTTGACGCTGGATCCATGATTGGCAAGGTAATGATGGGATCAATATCTGCTGCGGGTTCCTCTACTCCGACCTATTTTATGTTCCTTTCCCGGCGCGAGCGAGGCAGAAGGAAACAAAAATACGTCGAGGCGCCCCAAAGTCGTCCCACTCACGAATATTGCTGCCTCTGGTGGTGTTACAGGGTAGGCGCTCAGTCGGACCGCGGATCCTGGCTACTCCAAGTGCTCCCTGCGGCGTCTTTGATGCCAGGACAGGCAGCAACGGGCAATGGCAAACGAAATAATGCAGTTCGCGTGCAGACCATTGTTGATCAGCTCAGGGTTCGGCGTTGTGGCTGTCGGCCAGTATAATAAACCTGCCCCACACGGTCTTCGCGGCAGCTGCTGCAGCTGCAGCTCATGTCCTGCAGCACCGAGTAGGTACCGAAAAGAGGGGGTCGTCTGATCACCCGAGCACTCGTACCTACAAGTACGCTCCGCGCGATGCGCTGTGGGTCGTCTCCCGCTACACCCTCCAGAGCCTTGAAAGACGTCATTGGCGTCATTCCTACCACCTCATCACGGCTCATGGTTAACCGTACGAGCATTACTTCCTTCGTACTGAGCCAGCGCGGGAACCTTCGCATCGTGATAGCAAGTCGCTTTTTGTTTAGATAAATGTATTACATTATGATCTAGGCAATTCTCAGTAGAATGATCTCATGCGCCCGTTCGCCGCCGACCTCTTCCCTCCGTTCTGCAGAGGCGGAATAGGGGGAAGCGGAAAAGGCTTCTTCTGCGGCAGCTCCATGTTCACCGCCCGCCACATCTCCCACACCGTTGCCCTCCTCGCCGGCAGCATGCTGTACTGCAGGCTGTACAGGTTCTTCCTGTTGATTGGCGGGACAAATTGACCGGTCAACAGGCAGAGTAGCACGCGAGGCGACAGGTAATGCTTTCGGATGCGGTGGGCCATCTGCGAGTACTGGTGGAACATGGCGCTGAAGGTCAAAGGGATCGACTGAATCAAGGGTCAGCATTGTGACGCCGCAGTCATAAGATACAGTGACAAACCTTGAGGTCAATGATAGAGGTCGGCGGTTCATTGAGATTAGTATTAGTGGTAGAGGCTCTATAATCATGGGTATCTCGAAGTTCAAAGCGAATGCCGCCTGTGCGCGTCAGCCAACCTAACGTCGGATAGTTGCAGCATCCATGTTTTCTTACCAGGCAGACGGCTGGGGTCCTTCACCCTCAGCATGAGAGCAAATAGTGGAAAGTGGTTCAGGCAAGAAAGCAAAGTGTCAAAGCCGGCCTTCATGGAGATTATGATCATCCTCGCAATGGCAAAGTTCAGGTAGAAGACAACCACTGTCGGCAACAGGAAGAAGAGCAGTGTGAAAAGGATTGTGCCGACTAGAAGTTGGTCCAAGTCGTAGTCGCAGGAGTCGATACGGTTGCGGAGAACATTGTGTTTCTTGCCACGAAAGAGGTGGAACAGGGATTGCAGAATCGTGAGTTGCCAGTGGTAGATGCGGGCCGAGGCCAGATAAAACGAATAAATGTGGATGGTCAATACCGAGAGCAGGTCTGAGAAGACGGCAATGGGCATGCTGGCGCCAGCAAATGACGAGAACCCTATGACCCACACAAGCTGCCGAAGCGCGGGATTCAGCGTGTCGATGCAGCCTGCCAAATGTCAGCTTCTCCGACGGCCTGGACATCTCGTCGACTTACTCGACCAATAGTCAATGACCCAAAGGAACAAGTCTCCCAGGAACGACGCCAGCTCACCGTTGAGCTTGAGACCGGCTGGCCAGCCCATGAGCCACGATATGCTGCGCTGAAGCGCTTCCACCGTATACGTGCGCAAAAGATCACCGATCTGCGCAGCCACCCAGTCGCAGTGCTCGATAATGTACGAGCCTACGGCCATACCGATAATGACATCGTTCGCAACAAGCCACAGGCTGTTATAGAAACGGATGTAGTCTGGATGGCTGTTGGTAACGCTAGCCCAGTTCATCTTGCGCTGCCGCAGTGTCGAATACTGCATCGGCCAATAGCAAAACTGCTGGAGCCGGATTTCAATCTGCTGAGCAGTTGCTGATATGTCCTTGAGGGCCGCACCTCCAGGCCTGGCTCGAAACTCCAACATGATGAGGAGCAGCTCGGCGAGCATCCGGTGGCCCAGCAGGAGCAAGCAAAACGTCCGTCGTATGGAAGGGAAGAGATACAGGGTGAAGAAGGCCCACATTTGTCGCAAAGCGTAATTCCTCATCGTGGTGGCGGATTCGACAACTCTTTCCGAGACGCTGAGGCTGCGCTTCGGCCGCGGGCCCAGTCGCCCGACATTCTTCTGCAGCGTCTGATCCAGCTCCCACGACCAATTGACTTGATTGACAATCTTGGGGAGCGCCTTATCCCGGGCGGACGGCACCCTGTTGGTGATCGTATGGAGCCTGAGCTTTTCGACCAGCTTGCGACGCATTTCCCTGGCTTGTCTCTCGTGCTTTTCGACCTCACCTTCCGGGCCGGAGATTGTTGTGTCCTCCGCCGTGGGACCTTTATCTCCGAGAGCCAACGCTATGGGGTTGAGAGATATGTATTGCATGCGCTTGGGTTGCGGCCTATCGTAGAGGATGAGCTGGATGCTGGACGCCTTGGCACAGGTGATGGTTGGACGTTTTGTGGAGTGAGATGTTGTCGCGCGGACCCAAGAGGGGTCTGCGGCATCCGGGGAAGCCGCATTGGATATGCCCAAGACATGCATCGACGAGTGGCCGCAGACATCATAGATGCGACTCGGACTGTGTGGACAGGACCGAAAGAATGTACCAAGCTTCAGATGAAATTCGACATCTCGGGCCTTCAAATGTCAACCTCCGTGTGTAGTGTCGGGAAACTGGCGAACCTACCAGGACGTCATCCAGCACAGCGACGACAAAAACGTCCAACGTCGAGTTTCTCCACCCCACCACCACTCCAGGGCGGTCCGACTTGCAGGCGTCCGTCGGCCAAAACACTCTCATGAGGCCATCATGTTCTACCATGACAGGTGGCCGTTCTTGATCCAAACCACCGATACTCAGAAGGAACCGCGACGTCTCAGTTGTTCTCGTGCAGAGACACCCGTCCCGGGAGTTCGTGGATGCTGCACCATCTGCGTCAGCACCATGCCTCGTAGCAGATCCCGTCGCTCGAGAATGCGTACCAGATGCGTTTCCTTGCCAGAGAGCAATACGATCGGGACGAGGACCGTGAGGAATAGAGCTGTTAAGCCGACAACGCCCCTGGCAGCGCGTATCTGGCAAGGGAAGAGGCCAGTTAGCCGCAGTAACAATATCCCTGGAAGGCAGCAGAACTCACTACGACTCCGTATTCCGCAGCAAAGATGGCTAGCTCATAGAGGCGAGTGACGAGGTCCCAGCGGGCAGTGATATACCCAGCTACAAAGATGCCAAGCGTGAGGATTGAAAACGGGTGCATAGAGCGTCACGTCGGCTGGCAGTGCATGCCGTGGAACAGGCCGCGCGACGGTGTTGCGAGGAGGCAGTGGAGGAGTCGAGGCAACCGTTCGCAAGGTCAGCCAAGGTCGAATCGATCACCCGAACTGAATCTTTTACTGTATCGCGCGGCGATGCGTCGTGGGGCGTGAGGAGGCCGAATCGATATTAACGTTCAAGGCGCGTAAACGATCTTGCATTTGTCGGAGGGTCGAATGGATGCTGCCGCCGAGGAGACGATTTTGTTAATTGCGCAAAGCTGGTACCTTACCCCCTGTTCTCCAAGTGCGATCGTGGAAGCTTAAGAGGTAGTGGAGCGACATCCCTGTCGACGCGAGGACACAAAGCCGGGCCAGGGGTGGGTCGTCTCGTCACTGCGAATCACGTGGGCCGCCTCTACCAACCTTAACCGAGCTGGGAGGGAGCAGGTCTGCAGGTCAACACAGGTCGACATTGACTTTGAAGCGGCCAAAGGATTGGCGTGCCGCGCGATTTAAAGTAGAGAAATGAAATACAATGCTACCAGGAGAATAACAAGTGCGGAAGTGTGGCGAGTCTATGTCCCATCCCCCTAACGCCGCGTCAGAAGCTATTCAACACGACATGTGTCCCTCAGTCGGGCACGTTATTCTGGCGAAGTTGTCAGCTAGTGAATGGGATAGTTCGCTCCTTGAGCAGCCGGAAACTCACTTTTAGGTGCCATCAACCTCGCATCGTTTTCCTTGTTGTCTTCCCGCGCCTCGTCGAGGAGTTTGTCAATGCCCCTCTCCTTCAGCGCTACCTACAAACAGTGTCACTAAGATGCCCCGGTGAATGTCAAACCCGGCTGCTTTACCTGGAGGCACTTTTGGTACTCCTTGAAGAGAGGAGCACATTCTTTGTTGTCCTTTTCGGCTCCGCGAAGGTACTCTAGATCTCTGTCAGCGACATCTCGTGCAGGTGGCGATAGGTTTGCTCACTCTCGCTGTACCACTTGAGGAAGCACGTGTCGTAGCGCCTGTTGCCCTGTCAGTGGTCCAGGTATCCATGTGAGCTGGAGGCTATGCCTACTCCTTGACTTCATTGCACTCGGGTGCAAGGGACGCCGACATGGTGCCGATATGATTAAGAGGTGGAATGTGCAAGCGTACGCGGCTCTTGAGAGTTGGTGACACTAGCTGGCTTGGCCAAGGTACGAAGGAGCCCCCAGATTCCAGCGCCAAGGCGGCCGAAGGCCCACTTCCTGGCACAACTTCGCCGCAAGCAACTCACTTCAATGAACAATGAGTAGCAACATCATCATCATCATCATCAACTTGAAGGCAATAATGATGCGGTGCAGCTAAATCAAGCCCAAAGACAGACATAGCAAATCCCCTTTCAACTCATATTATCACAATGTTGCTCTGTAAATTTCGACGAGGCGCGGCGCGAGAAGCAAGTGCTCCGCACCAAGTGTGGCCTAAGGTACCACCTGCTTCCGGCTGTCTTTGTCATCAGTGTGATTGGTTGGAGCTGCATTACGAGCAGGGATCTGCGTAGCGCACCGACACAGCTATTGCGAAGCGACACTCGGCGCGCCAGGACGCGGTTGACTACCATTGCAACTTTGTCGCAAACACTACCTGGGCATATATACGAGCTTTTTCACCCTGAATTCCTACGCGCCGGCGGTGCTCCTGCCCACGACACTGTCACGATGGCGCCTCCGACCCAGGAGCTGGAGCAAGCTCTCATCAGCGGCACATCGGAGGTCTTCCGCGCGGAACCAGATGGGACATCTGTGAACAAGGTCCGCCGGCATGTGGAAGAGAAGCTTGGCCTCGAGGAAGGCTTCTTTAACGGCGGCAGTTGGAAACAAAAGAGCAAGGTACTGATCAAGGAATATGTTGTGAGTGCTGAGCAGACAGTTCCGCCTACACGATTGCTTACTGACAGCTACCGCTAGGACAAGCTACTCGACGGCTGGAATCCCGATACCGAAGAACCTGTTTCCAAGAACGCCTCAAAGAGGCAGTCATCTGACGTCAAATCGTCCGAATCCAAGCGGCAAAAACGCGACTCTAAAGCAGGCAAGCTTGTCAAGAGAGAGGCGTCGGAGGCAAGCGACTCGGACCAGAAGGCAGACATGAAGAAGGATGCTAGGCGCAACAAGCCGCTGAACATTGGTGCAGACAATCTCGGCAGCCTGCCGCTGGATCAAAAGCCCAAGATGAAGAAGGACCGGGGACGCTTCGACAGCCTCTCGCCGGAGCCGGAGTCGAAGCGAAAGAAGGACCAGGGCCGTGGCGCCCCCCCTAAAATTGATAAAGATGAGTTCGGCAGCCCACCGCGAGAGCAAAAGCCGAAAGTGAAGACAGACAAGAGTCGTGACTCTTCGGAGGAAGATGCAGGCAAAATCAACAGCCCCTCACCTGACAGAAGACGGAAGCGCAATGTGAAGATGGAGGCGGAGGAAGAGAGCAAGGGAACACCACGCAGCGAATCTGGCGAGGAAGAGTCACGGGCCGCTCGGGTCAAGACCGGCGTTGAATCAGGCGACGAGGGAAAACCGTCTGTCAAGCAGCAGGTCGCATCGGACAGTGATGCAAAGTCCTCCATCAATGTTGAAGTGGCAAGACCCACCATCGACGAGGAGGAGGAATATTCCGACGTAATCGACGAGCTTCCACAACGCAAGAAGAAGACGTCAGCAGACAAGAAAAGCGCACCCTCGAAATCGTCGAAAGCCCATTCCAAAAAGGCGTCTGTATCGGCTCCAACGTCAGACGACCCCAACGAAGCCGAAATCAAGAAACTCCAGTCACAACTTGTCAAGTGCGGCATCCGCAAGATGTGGCATAACGAGCTGAAGCAATATGGTGGGGACGCACGTGCAAAGATACGACATCTCAAAAAGATGTTGGCTGATGTTGGCATGGATGGACGCTTCTCCGAGGCCAAGGCCCGCGAAATTCGGGAGACGCGAGAGCTATTGGCAGAGACAGAGGCGGCCCAGGAGATGAACCGACTATGGGGCACGAGTAGTGGTGGCAGGGCGAGTCGTAGCAAGAGCAAGACGCTGAAAGCGGACGAGAGCGAGGAGAGCGGTACAGGTGACGTCAAGGACGACGACGACGACGACGACGACGACGACGAAGAGGACACAACTTTTGCTGCGAGACGACGTCGGGCTCAGGCAGACTTGGCGTTTTTGGGCGATGACAGCGATTCGGACTAGGCCTATCGAGAATGTGGTTTAAGTGACATGAGTTTGTGATACGTTTTGCCAGGCGTCATTTTGGACCAAGGAGGCATGCTTGGAAGGCCTGACTCAAGCATGAGTTGATTAGGCTGAAGGCTGACTGATATGTTTTGATTGGCAGGCTCATGCGTGAGGACTGGAGGCGAAAGAAGCATGCAAAAAGTATGTTACGTCTAGTCCGCCCAAGCTTTGTACACAATCCTGGCCCCGTACGTTTCCCCCTTCTTCAACACCGTCATAGCTTTCCATTCAGGTACATTGCACGCATTCACGAACCTACCGGGCTCGCAGCAGAATCCGCTGCGCGAGGCTCTGGCTGGCGCGCCATCTACGGCCGGCACGTCTGTGAAGTCGCCGGTGTAGAACTGGAACGACGGTTCCGTGCTGAGTACCTCCAGGTGGATGCCAGTTTTAGGGTGATGTGCGGAGAGGCAACACATCAGTGGCTGGGAGCGAGTATCGATGGGGACTGAGGATGGATCGGCGGTGGTGCTGAAGCAGTTATCCAAGCTGGGCTCGCTGGCCCTCAGGGTGAAGGGCTTGGAGGTGTCGATGCTTGGGTGAGGAATAGGACTGCCGGTTGGGACGCAGTTGGCGTCGCAAGGCAGCTGGTTCTTGGTGGCGAGGGTGACGCTCGTGCCGTCGATGGTGGGATCGCCAGACAAATTGAAGTAGGAATGGTTTGTCATGTTGATGACAGTCTCGTCAGCACCGCCCACCAGCTGCGCCTCATACTCGATGCCCAAGACAGTGACCTCGTGGCCATCCACATCTTGAGTGCCAGTCGTATACGTAACTTTTGCTTCCACCGTCCCCGGGAACCCTTCATCGCCATGCTCACTGGTGAGCATGTAGGTAACGCTCTCTCCCCCCCTGAGGTTCTCGACCCCAGGAAGCTTCTTGATGCCCGCGGGCGTCGGGCCATTCCAGATGCGCTTTCCCCAACCGACAACCCCGCCGTGCAGGCTGTTGGGACCATTGTTTGCTGCGAGTGCGTAGGCTTTGCCGTTGAGGCTGTCGATCCTAGCGTCTTTGATGCGGTTGGCAACGCGGCCGATGGTCTCACCAAAATAAGGCGTGTTGTGCCTGATGTATTGGTCTTGAGTCGGGAAGCCGAGGACGATATTTATGCCATGAACCTTGATGGATTGAATGATGGCCCCGAGGGGCAGGAAGGCGAAAGGAGCGTCGGACATGGCTGAAATCAATATGAGATGCTTTTCCGCTGGCGAAAACGATTTATCGCATGACCAATGAGATGTCGAAGAACTGCAATGAGGGTAAGTCTTGAAGACTGAGCAGTTGCAAAACGTCCTAAATAATTTGATGAAGATGTAAGGACTTCGAATTGCCCTGCAGAGATCTGCATGACAAATTCTAGATAAACTGCAATCTCGTGAGATAAATATTGCCCGCAGGACTAGACGAAGGCAAAGTTCAATTGGTGCGCTTCGAACATCGTATCGCGGCGGGGGAACTGCAAGGATGTGGGCGGTGGGGTAACAGTGTGTCTACAGGTACCTTTGCTTCGACGAGCAAAGTTGGCAAAAGTGGACGATTTGATATCTGAAAGTTCCCGTCAGCGAGCATAGAAATCGGTTCGGAAGCTGCACGACTAAATTCTGCATCAGCCATGTGATGCGGAGTTTGGCGTGGAACGGAACCGTTTTTCAGACTTTCGTTCCTGATGTCCGTGCCCTGGGGCGTATGTATTCGGCTAGGTAACCAATGGATGCCCAATACTCGCCTTTAATCGTGGACTTGAAAATGAACTTAAATTGCACAAACAGCGAAAGTATATGCCAAAGAAGACCCTTGATTTTGATTTTGTCTGAAGCATAAGGATTTCAACCAACGGTTGCCCTCACGAAGTTTGCTCTTCCCGTGATTCCTTGTCTGGAGTGAATAGCAAAAAGAAAATGTCGAAAGGTTGACTCAAGTGAGCAAGAGCGCGTGCAACGACTCCTGCAGTGTCCTACAAGACTAGGATAATGATCGCTGGCATTATTCTCGGTCACATCCATAATTATCACATTGGATTGGGGCTGATGACAACCTTGAACCCTGAGGGCGGTGCCAATGAATGGATAGGATACCAAGCAAGGGTATGTAACAACCAAGGGAACCCCGATTGGAATTTGCTTGGAATTTGCTTGGATGTCGAGGCGGGAAGCTGCTGACATCAAATACTCGGGTGTCTCATCAGGTCGGAATCAACATCGGCCTTGGGCTGCAACAAACGCCGACGGTGGTGCAGACCGTCCTCCCGCTGTCTGAAGTCTCGATTGGCACCGCACTTATGTATTTCTTGCAAGTTCTTGGCAGCTCCATATTCGTCTCGGTCGGCCAGAACATCTTCGCCAATAAGCTCGTGACCGAGCTCGTCTAAATCGTCCCTGGATTCGATCCCGAAGTCGTGCTGAATGCCGGAGCCAGTAGCCTCCAGCGCACTGTCGCACCACAAAATTGCCACGGGTCATTCCGGCGTACAATGCTGCCGTCATGCGCGCCTTTGTGGTAGCTACTATCGTGGCTTGCCTGACAATCATTGGATCCTCTGCTGTGGAGTGGGCGGACATTAAGAAGAAAAGGCTGGCAAGAATCAAGAAATGGACGAGATTCCTGGAAAGACATTGAACATGGAGCTAAAGAGTGTCGCTGTCTAGGGCTTGTCTTTCCCACAACTCGGTATGTAGCTTCTTTAATTCTACGATCTCAACTGATCAAAACCATCATAAGCCCAAAACCCCAGTTTCACTGTCGTCCACTATGGCGTCCAAATACGCAAATGAAAATCGTCCTGGTTGCAGGCCAGCGATTCCTTTCACTTCTTCTCCTTAAGGCCATCTTTCCCGTCATGGGGTCTCTTAGTTCACAAATGTTGGTATTTCACAGCAGCAAGTTAGAATGATTGCCATCTGGACTTTGCCACCGTCTCACCACACCTAGTGTAGGCGTGAATTTCCAATATTCTGGTCCATGTATGCGTGCCTCTGTCGCTGCAGAGGTCTCTTTCCGGTCGCTTTTCTTGCAATTTGGTTTTATAGCACTGGAATACTCTAGACCGTACAATTTTTTGCGTCTCAACATTACCTCTACACTGGAAGATGCACCTGGCCGCTCGTGAAGATTGCAATGCATGCATGGACGAGCACCATAAGACGACACATCCAAAATAGGCAATTCCTGCGCAACACTCACGGATCGAGAAAAAATGCCTTCGCCTGAGATTCTGAATAGCAAAGGATCACTCTTGATCCCGTTTTCCGCTTATGGTGCTCCTGTTGCAGCGTTGCGCTGCGATGCTCTTACTTCTGTGCGACCGTTGGGTGCGCGGGGTGTGTGGACGCTTGTATTGCTTACCCACTCATACGCGGCTTACTTACTCCTACTTCCTCATGAGCACCCTCAAAGTAACTTGCTGAAATTTATCTCCTTGTTACTTAATGTTCATGTAGATCGAGTGTTTATATTGCACGTAGCTGATTTAGCGTAAAGTAGTTTCCCGCTTTAAATACGGAGCTAAAAGCTCTTGGAGGCTATTGCATACGGCCTGGGCATTATTATCTGAGCTTTCCTAAGCTTCAAGCGCTTTTTTGCCCTTATTTCAGAGTTATATATTGAATTAGTTAAGATACTAGTACATACGGCCATACCTACTAGAATACACGGGATCCCGTCCGCTCTCCCTTAGTTAAGCTAGTAAGGGGCAGATTAGTAGTTGGGTCGGTGACGACCAGCGAATACCGGCTGCTGTATGTTTATTTTTTTTGGTTAAAATTTGTGATGGACGAGTTTATTTGCCAGCAGCTAATAGGTAGCAACTGCAATAGAGCGTCTCGTCTCTCTGTGTCTAATAAAGTGGTAATACAAGGGTGAAGGATACCCGGCCCATGCTCAAATCCTTTCGTATTTTTGTTTAATCCGTTGTTTCCAATACCCAGCCCTGACTCCTCGACCGCATTTATGATTCGTTGTTCGTCTGCAGTCAGACCCGTAAAGCGTCGTTGACTTGGCTAGGCCAGAGTTGTAGTTGTCTGGTCGACTTATATTAGGTTGTCTTTATCGTATTTTTGAAGGAAAGGTGTCAGCGCATACTTTGCTAATCGTCACCTTGATGCCGTCCGACAACACGTGTGCTGAACATGTATCATCATCGTTGAAGTGCGCGTAGAAACGATTCTTGCCGATGCTGCGCTTCACCTGATCTTTGACACTAAGCGCTTGGCGTTTCCTCAGAATGCAGCGACGACAGCTCGCACGCCGCTTCTTCTTCTTCCCGTCTGGAATCGTCTGCGTCAGGTTGACTCTGCTTGTGGCGTCAGATGGATCATGGGGGTAGACGTACTACGACGAGCTCGCTGGGGCTCTACGCCTGAACCAGGGTGAGAGTGCTGAGTCTCCGAGATCTGAGAAAGCCGGGACTCTGAACCATTGAGCTGAGGCTGCGGGCTTCGATGAGCAATCTGGGGCTCTACGTCTCGACCAGCACTCAGAGATTCTGCCTCCCGACAGGTATTCCCAGTCATCGTGGGACCATCGGCTTCGTTGTGTCGTAAAATTATCTCAACTTCTCGCGTTCTAGTTGTTTTTGCTGTCGAATAAATCTCGGATGATGGCATACTGCGTGGTCCAGAGTGTTGGTATGAACAGCAGACAAGTGGAGATGTCTGAGGAGTAGCGGTGCTGGGTTGATGGAGCGGGAGGTTGAAGGTCCGCACAACGCGGACGGGCAACAAACCTGCTGGAAAAACCAATGACGGATTCAAAGCGCTTTTCCTACGCTTTTCCTACTTGCTACGGGTAGGCAAATGAAAGGTCTGCCTTGCGCTTGTTTACCGCCTCTCTTTCCACTCGTCCGCCCTGCTTTATGCAGGATATTCCCATTTCAACCTTGTTGCTAGGGGCAAAGGGGCTGCAGCCTAGCAGCTGAACGCCCTCTCTGCGAATTCTGTAACAAAAACGACCCCCTATTTCGTTGGGAAAGCCAATCGGAAGGGCCGCGGCGCTGACCCATGCCGGCCAACAACTACAATGTGCCGGGGGTCGGGATGGCGTGGCAGTGTAACATTGGCTCTAGGCATTTCCTCACAAAGTAGAAAAATGACAGGATAGTGTTTAGGACGGTACCCGATTTGAGAAAGGGATGAAGGGACGCCGTGCCTGCTTTCGTGCTCGTTGCCCATCGGCCCACGATCCAAATCGTCGACTCGTTAACTCCATGCGCTTCTCCCTCAGCGTATGCTGAATGAAGTGTTGCCAAATTGTCGACAGCCGTGTCGACCGCGGAAAATGACTTCACCAAACAGCTTGGACCCAGCTTTCGCCCGTATCATGGCATTCCCAAATGTTGCTGCCCAGGTTCCGAAGATCAGAATGCTTCAAAAGCAACTTGGCTACGGAGATGCCTCTCGTGGCAGATTCCTGGCATTTTGTGATGATGTTCGCGTTTTCAGAAAAACCTTTGTGACAAGAAGCGGCGTTCCGGGACACACGCTATACGAGTGGAGATCGGAAGACAACCGTTTGGGACTTATCGAGATGACACTCGAGTATCTCGAAACTCAAGGCAAGGGGGCCAAGTTCTGGCCAGACGACCAAACATCACGATTTCACAACGAGCTGCAATATTCCAGACATCATGAAAGGTATGCGTTGCTCCTCACGATGCGCAAAGGATTCTAACCTCGATCGCCACAGCATCAAGCGAAACCTCCTAATGCTTCTCTGGCGAATGAACCTTCAGCAAAACAGAAACGACAAGTATAAGTCAAAGCAAAGAGATGCAAGAGAGGCAGCCCTTCGCCAGCGTGGGTCGGCCAAAGATGGGCCCAGCGCCTCGACCTCGACCAGGACAGCTCCGTCGGCATCTTCACCGAGTAACCATCGCGAGCGGCCGCTGCAGTCCAGCGACACTGGAACTCACGGTTATGTCAATCTTACTTTCAGTGTAGACGATGAACCCATCGCTCGCGTAGCTCCTGAAGCTAGGATGCAGTCTGAACCGACCCTGGATGACCAGAGTCAGGCATCGAACACGAGTGCTCCCCAGGGGCAGACTGAGGATCGCCCACTCAATTTCCGACAGTCTGCTGTCACAGGGGCAAGTCTTCTCCTAGTAACCTCATTTGACTCCCCGTATTGTTGGTCTGCTGGTCTGTTTCACGAAGCTGACTCTCGCAGGGTCAGGCGATTTTCAGAGTCCTCCCTCAGGGCAGCTTCGACGCTGGCGACAATCAATCGGTCAACGATGGTACCGGTGAGCGCCAAGCAAAGCGCACCAAGCTGCGGCAGGATTCAGAGGCCGAACATACCGAGTTCAACAGAAAGAAAAGAGGTCCACGGAGAATGTACAGGCGACGCAAGCGTACACCTGTGCCTCGCCAGCGTTGGTCCGATCGAGTGAGGACGGAACGACACGTTTTTGGCGGAGCGACCCAAGAGCAGCTAGACCAACTGGACGAAGACTTGAGGACTTCATCCGAGGACGGGAGATCAAGAACTTCGTCTGAGGATGACGAGCCGAGAGAAGGAAATGACTGCACCGTTCAGCAGAAGCGGATCGTGAATTTGCGCACCCAACCAGGTTCCTTGAGCGGCTCGGCGAGAAATGCACGATCGAAGAGTACAGAAGACGCAGAGTCAAGCGTTCTCCGAGAAGCGCACAGGAGAGAGCCATCAACAGAAACAAGAGAAGCTCAGGCATCACAGCATCAGGGAGACCTGATACAATCGTGCACAGGCAACGAGCAGAGTACAACGACATCGACTTGCCTCCAGCCGCAACAAGAAGCCGCAACAAGTTTGAATCAGTTTGCAGCTTCTCATACAGCCCAAGTACCAGAAGCAGCAGAGGATGGTCTGCCACAACATCTCTCAGTCAGTGTGCCGGTACATAACAGCCCACTGGGAGTGGCTCGTCCTTTGCCCCCGGCACCAGTCGCCACCACAACGTCTGGGCAGAGTCTATCACTGTCAGAAATGGTGACTGACCTGACACAGGAAGCCCCCGCACAAGATGTATTGCTGAGCGAAGCTTCGACTTCGGTCCTTAACTACTTAGCGGCTGCTTCATCTAGAGATACCCTGGAGGATGTCAGCGACGGGATGGCACACCAGCAACACGAAAAGGGGGATTCCGCACTACAACAACCTTTGTTATCACCATCCTCAAAAGATTGCACTGAAACCTCATCAAGACCACTCCGGGAACTAAAAAGTGTAACATGTGAACAGGACAGATCGATGCCATTAGGAAACATAGCACAGACAGAGTCGCCACTGCGATGGCCGCATGCCAACACACAAACGTCATCGAGAATTCTACAGATGCCATCAAGGAGATCTGACGGGGTTGTACAGAATGTCATTGGGCAAGTCAGTCCTGTCGGTACAACACCAGCGCAAAAAGCTCTTGAGACATCCACAGAACATTTGTATACCCGTTGTGAGTCAGTATTGGGCGAGGAGTTCGGTGGGACCGATGCGGACATGGATCGCCTTCTTCGGCGCTCCGCGGACAGAGATGCTCGCGACGGCCAGTCGGAGTCACAATCGAGATATCCAAGCCCTTCGGATGCAGCATTGCAGGCTGATCCCACGACGACCCCATCCATAGAGGAGCCAACCGCAGCGCCGTTAAATAGTTGGCCGAAACGGCCACCACAGGAAAGGCTTGCGCAACGCATGCCCCCGCCGACTTTCTTCAGCAGAGCAGAAACGGAGCCTCCGCGAACCAGGAAAGAGGCCAAGACAGTGCGTCTCGATTCCACGGCGCCTTTTCCACCTGTGGGTGTGCATGCTGGTCAAGCTATTAGCTCCAGTGTGTCAGCGTCAACCTCGGAAATGGGGAAAAGGGACGAACACATTTCCGCGCAATTCGGCCACGGGCATCCGTGCAAAGGAAGCAAGTCGGCACAGAAACCGACAATGGAAAAGCCAAACATCAGGGTTCTCTACACCGTGATCACCTCACAGGACCCCGTGCTCCAATCTCGTGCCTGGAAGCCAAACGGAGCCTTCCGGGACAAGTCATGGTCCCAGCTCAGGGAAGAGATACCGCTCAAGTTGGGTGCCGATACTAAGGGCCTTTTGTTCAAAATGACTGGCCCAGGCCTGAGCACTGAAGTGGCGGTTCTGCACGGCGAAGACGATGTGTTCGAGGTCGTCAAGCGGCGCTTCGAGCGGCTGATCCGGAAGTGCGTCCCCAAAGGCGTGGCTGGTGGAGAGCCGCCGATTTTCGAGATGGAAATCGAGGTCCTGAGAGATGAGGCGCCCGCAGCTGTGGCGGAGGAGATGTATGAAGAAGCATTTGCGTGGTGATGGAAGAATTGGATACCCTGAATCGAACGAAGAATCGACGACACTGAAAAGACGCTGGGTACGAAAGATGACAGCTTTATCTTGAATACTTTGTAATTCCTAATTAATTTTGGATGGTTCGCGGAATTGGCCATTGGAATATAATTCCGAAAATGGAAATACTCCCTGTCCTTAGCTTGGGTCAGATTAACGCAAGGCGAAGCGACTTCCTCGGAAGTCGCCGACGTGGCGTAGAGAGCTCCAAGCATAATATCGTACCGACCAGCTACTGCTTCTTACCTTCGCATTTCCGCGGTTATGCTGCTAGAAGGACTGCATCAGCTGCAGTCTGCATTTCATCAGTGTTGGGCCCCTTGTTTTCTACCTACCTGCAAACGGGTGGGTCTTTGGTAATTGTCCTTGGGGTTCTACTCGTAATAGCCATTGCTTTGAGATTTGACTAATACGGCGTAGAATGGCAGCTTACCATTAGTACTATTATTTACTACCTACCCGGTAAATAATACATACGAGTACTCCGTAAGAGCGGCCCACTTTCTGGTTTGGCGCGTGCTGTGAAGTAGTCCATATTCGTACAAGATAGCTTGTAACATTATCACTTGGTGGCTGGCCGACGATGAGATTGCGGCTGAGGACAGGGGCTTGCGATACTGGACTTCTTTCGCTGTCGCGAAATCCAACAACCTCGAGGAGTAATGAGCCTTTTTTCAACAACCTATGAGAAACATCGTGCGCTCCTAGCCATGGCCTCTGAATCCGATGCACCCATAATTGCCGCGCCGTACGCCAACAGGCCACTCGACGCCAATACAGACAGCATCCGCCTCGTGACAATTGAGCAAGAACTAAACAAAGAGGGCCTTGTCGTTTGTCGCTTGAGTACCACGACTTTCGGTCAGAGGCCAGCGTACGATGCTCTATCCTACCGCTGGGGCGATGAGTCTATGCGGAAGACAATCGTCGTCGATGATGTTGAATTCAGCGTGACGGAGAATCTCTGGGATGCGCTGCAGCACATGCGCAGCAAACCGCGGCGCGTGCCACTTTGGATCGACGCAATATCCATCAACCAGCATGATGTCCCCGAAAAGAGTCGCCAGCTGCGCATCATGCCGCACATCTACACCCGGGCGTCAACGGTCCTCGTTTGGCTTGGTGCCAAGTACATCAGCATAGAAATCGACGCCGATGACCACGCTGGCTCTGAAAAGGTGAAGAACATGGTCGTCACCGACGGATACTGGAACAGAGTCTGGATCCTGCAAGAAATAGGCAAGGCCCGCAAGATCCAAGTGTGCATCGGCACCGGGGAAGCGCTCGACTGGCACCGCTTCATCCGCTGGGTTGATTGGTACTCGCGCTGGAGCATGAACCGCGGCGGACCTTTCAACCTGGACCACCTGCGACAAAACAAGTACAACGGCAGCTGCTCGCTGAGGCGTCTATTGGAAGGCCACGTCGATGCGCAGTGCAAGGACCCGCGGGACAAGATCTACGGCTTGGTAGGCCTGTCGTCGGACGGCCGCGGGTTTCCGATGGACTACAGCAAGTCCCTCATGGAAGTCTGGGTAGACACAATCAACTTCATGAGCCGCAACAGCCTCCTTCCGGAGGACTGTGCGGAGCGAGTGGCGTTCTGCAAGCTGGTGAGGGACTTGCTGGGGGGAGACGAGCTCGAAACCGTGGGCGGTGTTGTCCAGTTCTTCAATAAGGCGTCTGATTACTCCCTGTATAATGACTGGGAGCGCAAGGACAACGATGAGATGGCCCTATCTGCCATGCACCTGCGCGTCGACGTGCTCGGCGCGGTGACCTCCGTGGGCCCCTCGGCGACGGAGCTGGTCTCGTCGCTAGAGCTGACAGACAAGTGGGAAGCCGAGCTTCAGCGTGTGCATCAGCGGGAACTCGACATGGCGTATCAGGAGCATGACCATCTCATGCAGCGCATGCTGGAGGGCCCCGACCCCCGGCCTGCGCACCTCACGTCCTTTGACAACCACCGCATTGACTTTGTCGGCACAGAACTGTTCAGCAAGCTGTCGTACTACCCCGACGACGAGGACCAGTACATGTCGAAAGAACTCCAGGAGTCGTGGAACTTTGCCACCACGACGCCCGAGGAGCCGCGATTGGCGATTCTGCGATTCCGCAACCATAACGACCCGACGCCGTTCAAGATTGCCATCGTGCCATCACGTGCGCAGCTGGGCGACATGGTCTGCCGCATCATCGGCTTCCCCATGAAGCGGATCCTTATACGTCACGAGCGCTGCGAATCGAACCGCGTCAATACGAGAATGCACGTGTTTGGGACGGCGGTGCTGGCGAGGGATGTCATGGCGGAGACGGAGTGGGACGAGACAGAGGTGGACGGAGCCCACCGAATGAAGGTGCTCCTGGACGCGAGAACGTTCTACGGCCTGGTGTTTGGAAACGAGAACAAGACAACCGAAAAAGAGGGCGTTTGACATATTGGGGAAGGCAGATGATTTTGCCCAGCATGATGAATGGAACGCAGTGAGGCTTCCAAGTGGTAGCTGTGCTGGTTCGATTACATGCGCAAAGAACATTCTTTTGCACCTTAGAGAGGATTTGTGGAGGGTCAAACTAAGGTGGTGACGTAGAAGAACAGCACAGGCAGTACGAGGACTTGTATGACTGTAAAGGACTGGCTGGACATTCATCCAACTTGAGCCGTGGCGCGGGTCAATGCTTACGGTTCTGCCACAGCTGAACCCATTCCGTGGTTGTCTGAATTCCAGATATTCAAATATCCAAATGCGGCTCATACAAGGCAGTGACTTGGGGCGCCAACGATTGCGAAAGCAGAGACTATCGTACCTGTACGGTAGTGCAGCTAGTGCACTCCCTCCTCAAAACGACGACTGCAGATGTTGCTGGCGGCGGCCTTGGCAAAAGAACCTCGATTACCACCTGACCATTTTCGCCTGATTCGAGTTGTTGCTCTTGCTGCTGCTAAACTGCCTAAAGTAGGGTGCTTAATGTAGGGCAGCAGCTGTTCTGGTGCTGGTCCAAATCATGTCGCCGGCGCCGGTTCGCTGGATAAAAATGAATGTTGGTCATTGCGCAACCGGTGGCGGAAATGCATACCGTGAAGTTCATTAAACTTCTCGTCTTTGATGTCTGTTAAGGTAGAGCAGATACGTGCGCGACACTGTGTCGGGACACGGACGGCTCACGACTCGATGCAAGCTGTGTGTCATGGACTCCAGTCATGCAATCGAGCAGACAAGGGCCTAAAACAAAGCAGCCCAGCGGCGGGTTGTTCCGCAGGCCTAGCGAGTGCCACAGTTGCCGCTGCCATCCAACAGTTGTTTATTCGGCATCTCAGGACCGGCTGTCTTAAGATCTGGGGCTCATCGATTTGGCCATCTGACCTGCCGCAGTTCCGGTAAACTGACCTCATCGCGCTCACCCAATATTGCATCCACGTGCCGCTTGCGCGCCGTCAGCCTTTGTCCTCCCTTACACCAGCCACATCCCGCCTCACTGTCTGAGCAAGGTTTGAGAAGGGCAGCAAGAATTCGCCTTCCTCGGCTGTATTTCAGCAGCTTCACCATCCGGCCGCACGAGCCGGGCCCGGTGCCGCTCGCGGACTTCCAGATATCGACGCTCGCTCTTGCTCTCCCTCGGAGCTCCATGTCACATAGCTCCCTCAGCGGTGGCACTGCAACATTGTATCGCTCGCCCGCCCGCCATGGCTGAGCCCTCGCCCTCGACCACGCCCAAGCGCAAGCGAGGCGAGGCGCAACCCGTCACGCCCATCAAGTTTTCCTTTGACCCTTCCAAGGCGGAGCCCCCTGAGGAGGGCAACAGCCCGCGGACCATTGTCGCACACAGGTTCCGTGGTCTGGCCCTGGATGGTGGGGGCGGGGTTGCTCGCGATGAGCTCGACGACGGTGAGGCCTCAGACGCGGCGCGAAAGCGGCCACGGCCGGATGAGGACATGAAAAATATGGCTAAGGTGAAAGAAGCCGAGGGCGAGTCGAGCGAGACGTTGCCGCCGCAGCCGCAATCCGAGGGCCCGGTTGCATCTACTAAACCCACCGAGGAGATGGCCGAGACAACAGTCCCCGTCGTCGAGCTGCCGCCCGAGCACAAGCCTTCCGGGAGGAAACGTGCCGGCACTCCTCCTTTGCGCCTCAAGAAATCACCCGCCAAATACAAAGACAAAGACCTCGCCGAGGAGCCGTCTGTCGCTGACCCGGTGCGCGCCGCTCTCACATGGCACGAAGATGAGATCACCATCTACGACCCGGAAGATGACGACGATGACGGCACCGGCATCAACGGAGTCGGCTTCAAGCCCACCCCGGCATTGGCACAGGCCAGAGCCATGAAAAGACGACAGCAGATGGCAGAGTACCGGCGGCGGGAAGAGAATGAGGCTCGGGCGAAGCGCAGCCAGAGACGCCGGGGGGAGACAGCTACGCCATCTGGCGGCGTGGTCAAGAAGCGATCTCCAACCAAAAAGGTCCATTTCATCGATGCCGAAACGCACAGAATTACCGTTACGACGATCTGATGGCTATGACGAGGGGAAGATGTGGTGCGCGGAAGACGTGCATGATGACACGAAAGACGACGCAGCGAATTTACAGGCGTTTGGGAGCATATTTGGCGTCATGCATGAAGGGATCTTTCGTTAATTAATGGGTGTTTCGGGCAGGCGTGCGTTTACTGGGTATGGAGCTCGGACAACGTTTGACGCCTTAACGTCCTCTGCGTCGGGCGTACCGGCGATCAGTGGATTGATGATGCGAGTGGCATGCTACGCATTTCAACTATTCAATACCATATTTTCTGACAAGAAAATTAACTCTCAGCATGGACACGCCCAATCTTTGGAGCTCTCTTATACTTCGTACACACCAACCCCATCCCTGGGATCCTTAATATTCGTACATGGTTCATACACAGGCCTCGAGGCCCCTACCAGAACTTATACCATGACTTTTGCGCTGCTTTCTGCTCCTGCTCCCTCCTTTGATGTTCCATCTTCTCCTCGGCGGCTTTGCGCGCCTGCTCTCTCTTATTTTGGGTAACGACCTCGATGTGTCGCTTCATCTGTATCCGCTCCGAGCGTCGTTGGTACTGGCAGAACTCGTAGGAGGCCATGCTTCCAAGGACAAATATTCCCACAGCCCAGTTGGCGGCTTTGGTGGCATTTCCTGCAAATCATTGGCGTTAGCGTGGAGCATTTTACCGAGTTGCATGCAGTCGCACCCTGCAGGACAAACTTGAGCCCGCCGAGTCCAGCGCCCGAGGCAATGCCCGTGAGGAAGCCTTGCCGCGCGCATGGCGTGCTCGCGACATTTGCAAAGTCCTCCTTCTTGATCATGGCCACGGCGTCCGTGATGGTCGGGCGGCTGTTTGGCGTCCCGGGTCCATCTTGCTGCTCTTGTCCCGGCAAACTTTGCGCCTTGTCTTGCTGCTCTATCGGCTTCGACCAGACGTGCAACGTCTTTTGGTTGGGATTCGGGGGCTCGTTCTCGCTGTTCGGCGCCATTGCCGGCTACCTTGTCGGCGCAATGGGTGGCATGAATGGCGTTGTATGCTGTTCCAGGGTTCGCGAAGGTCGAAAGACTGCATGAACCGATGACGCCCGCAACCTGACCCACCCGCTGTCGACGGTTGCCGCCAGGGCCCCAATGGTCTGGGTCGTCAGGGCATGGCCAGCAGAGTACCCACTGTGGCTGGGGTGCGCCGACAAAAACCCATTAAAGCTGTGGCGTCGCGGGGCGCTTCCAGGCGTGTCTCATTCGCGTTGGACGCGTCGAAGCGCGTCTCCCTTGGACTTCTTCGGACTTTGACCTACTGGGATGCGCCTGGATCCAACGCCTTGATGCTCGTGGGCATTGCGATCTGAGCCTGCGCCCTTCTGCACTCAACCCCATTGTACAACGCCAAACTATCTCATCGAGCGCCAGAGCATTTCCGACCCTCATGACGCCCACATCAGTCGACCAAGCCCGAGCCTGTCCTTTGTCGTAACTCGAGCTTCGGCAACACCCACGGCTACGGCTTCTTCATCATGCCCAACACAAGCCTTCGGCGCCCGCAAAAGGGCTTCCGCCGCGGAGGCAAGGTCGCGTATCATGGCGGACGCGGGACGCGGACATTTGCCGCCTCATCACGGGCTGAGGGAACATCAGCGGACGAGAAGTGGGAGCGCACGCGGCTGGCTCAGACCATCGACGAGAACATGGGCTTTGCGCGGTACGAGAGCGGCAAAAAGAAGGAGGGCTGGCTCGTCAATGTTCAACCCACATCCATCGAGGACTCAAGGATACCCGGCGGCCGCGCCGCGCTTGACTGCTACTTCATCGAACACGACGGCTCAACATTCAAGGCGACGGTCGAATACGATCCGTACTTCTTGATCGCAGTCAAGAAGAGCCATGAGTCGGAGGTTGAGGAATGGATCAAGAGGGTTCCCGGTGGGGGTGTCGTCAAGACGGTGCGAAAGGTCCAGAAGGACGATCTGAGTATGCCCAACCACCTGCTGGGATACAAGCGGACCTTCCTGGAGCTGAAGTTTGCCAACGTCAACGACCTCATGGCTGCTCGGAGAGACATCATGCCCGTGGCCGAGAAGAATAAGAAGAACATGAATGCGATGGATGCATATGCAGAGGTTGCCACGTGGGTTCTCCCGACCAACTGCTCGGGCTATGTGCCGTATTCTGACCTTTCCAGGGCCAACGGCAACTTTGACCTTTTTGATGACGATTTACGAGACGATGACCGAGCAACTAATAACTCATTTGCCGACGCAAGCGACTACATTGTCGACATTCGCGAGTACGACGTCCCCTACCATGTGAGGGTGATGATAGACATGGGTGAGTGCGAAGCTGGCGATGCTATCCGGTCCGTCGTTGACACCAGTCCAGATATCAGAGTCGGAAAGTGGTACTTTGTTGAGGCGAAGCATGGCACCACAAAAGTTTGGCTCAATGAAGCCGTGTCGCTGCCTGCAGATCCCGTCGTTATGGCGTACGATATCGAGACGACCAAGCTTCCGTTGAAGTTCCCCGATGCCGCCATTGACCAAGTCATGATGATTTCGTACATGATCGACGGGCAAGGCTTCCTTATCACAAACCGAGAGATCATTTCAGAAGACATTGGCGACTTCGACTACACGCCAAAACCGGAATATCCCGGGTCTTTCATGATTTTCAATGAGCCCAACGAAAAGGCGGTGCTGGAGCGGTTCTTCCTGCACGTTAAGGAAGCCCGCCCGACTGTCATCGCCACCTACAACGGCGACTTTTTCGATTGGCCCTTTGTTGAAGCCAGGGCTAGTGTCAATGGCATTGACATGTACCAGGAGATTGGTTGGAAAAAGGACAGCGAGGACCAGTACAAGTGCAACTACAGTGTTCACATGGACTGCTTTCACTGGGTGAATCGAGACTCTTACCTGCCCCAAGGGTCTCGTGGCCTGAAAGCTGTGACCGTCGCCAAGCTTGGGTACGATCCCGACGAGCTGGATCCCGAGCTGATGACGCCTTACGCCATCGAACGGCCACAGACGCTTGCAGAGTACTCGGTTTCCGACGCTGTGGCAACGTACTACCTGTACATGAAATATGTACACCCCTTCATCTTCTCGCTTTGTACCATCTTACCGCTCGGTGGCGACGACACGCTGAGGAAGGGCACGGGTACGCTTTGCGAGATGCTGCTCATGGTGCAGGCATACCAGAAGGGAATCGTCTTGCCGAACAAGCATCAATCTCCTAAAGAATCGTTTTGGGATGGTCACCTCCTCGACTCCGAGACCTACGTTGGCGGTCACGTCGAAAGTATTGAAGCTGGTGTCTTTCGCGCTGATATCCCCGTCGATTTCGCCGTGGATCCTCGTGCGATAGACGAGCTTCTGAAAGACTTGGATTCGGCACTCAAATTCGTCATCACCATTGAGGAAAAGAAATCCCTGGATGATGTTGACAACTACGAGGAGATAAAAGAACAGATCTCCAGCAAGCTCTTGAAGCTCAAGGAAACGCCAAATCGTCATGAGAAGCCGCTGATCTACCATCTGGACGTCGCTTCCATGTACCCCAACATTATGACGACTAATAGACTTCAGCCAGATTCAATGATATCGGAGTCCGACTGCGCGGCCTGCGACTTCAACCGGCCCGGCAAAACTTGCGACAGGCGGTTGCCGTGGTCCTGGAGAGGAGAGTACTTGCCCGCCAAGCGAGACGAGTACAACATGATCAGACATGCGCTTGAAAACGAAAAGTTCCCCGGAAAGACGCCCTATGCGCCGATGCGTACTTTCCAAGACCTGGGCGCGGACGAACAGGCCGCTCTAGTGAGGAAGCGTCTTCAAATTTACTCGCAAAAGGTTTACCATAAAATCCACGACTCCACCACCCTTACTCGAGAAGCCATTATCTGCCAAAGGGAGAACCCTTTTTATATCGATACGGTCCGAGACTTTCGTGATCGACGATACGACTACAAAGGCAAGGCAAAAGTCTGGAAAGGCAAAACGGAGGCGCTCAAGTCATCTGGTGCCCCAGGATCCGACGTTGATGCGGCCAAGAAGATGATCATTCTGTACGACTCCTTGCAGCTTGCCCACAAGGTCATTCTCAACTCCTTTTATGGTTACGTCATGAGGAAGGGGTCGAGATGGTACTCGATGGAAATGGCCGGTGTCACCTGCTTGACGGGGGCTAAGATTATCCAGATGGCTCGGCAGCTTGTCGAGCGGCTTGGCCGCCCATTGGAGCTGGACACGGACGGTATCTGGTGCATGCTTCCCGCGACGTTTCCGGAAAACTTCTCCTTCAAGCTCAAAAACGGAAAGAAGCTGAACATTTCGTATCCCTGCGTCATGTTGAACCATCTCGTTCACGACAGGTTCACGAATCATCAGTATCAGACACTTGTGGATCAAAAGACGTTCAAATACGAGACTCATAGTGATAACTCAATCTTCTTCGAGGTCGACGGCCCCTATAGGGCCATGATTCTCCCAACGTCGAAGGAAGAGGACAAGAATTTGAAGAAACGGTATGCCGTCTTCAACGATGACGGAAGTCTCGCCGAGTTGAAGGGTTTCGAGGTCAAGCGCCGCGGTGAGCTGAAGCTCATTAAGATCTTCCAGCAACAAATCTTCAAGTTCTTCCTGGAGGGAGAGGACTTGACGCAGTGCTACACTGCCGTTGCCAGAGTTGCCAACAAATGGCTGGATGTCCTCGATAGCAGGGGATCTACGCTAGCCGACGAAGAGCTCATGGAGCTCATCTCAGAGAACCGAAGCATGTCCAAGACGCTCGAGGAATACGGGTCCCAGAAGTCCACGAGTATCACGACAGCCAAGCGACTGGCGGACTTCTTGGGCGAACAGATGGTCAAGGACAAGGGGCTGAACTGCAAGTTCATCATCTGCTCCAGGCCGCGCAACGCGCCTGTCACAGAACGAGCTGTACCAGTGGCCATTTTCTCCGCCGAAGAATCGATCAAGCGGACATATCTCAAGAAGTGGCTGAGAGAGGAGCCTCCGGATACAGACCCGCGCGCACTTCTCGATTGGGGTTATTACGCGGAGCGACTGGGGTCTGTCATCCAGAAGCTCATCACCATCCCTGCCGCCCTCCAAAAGGTCCGCAACCCGGTACCCCGAGTGCCTCACCCCGACTGGCTTCAGAGACGGATCAACATCAAAGACGACAAGATGAAGCAGAAGAAGCTCACGGATCTGTTCAGCAAGGAGCCACTGGGAGATATTACGAACACCAACGGGACTCGCATGGAAGACATGGAGGACTTCGGAGCCAAGCTCCTGAAGCCGAAGACCGTCAGCGCGACCGTGGCGTCTTCGCAACCCGCGCCGACGGCGCAAAAGCGCAAATCGCCGGAGCCTGTGGAGAACGCTGATCCAATGGCAGCGCTACCAAAGACGATGCCCAGTCCTTCAGAGGATTATCCGGCTTTCTTGGAATACCAAAAACAAAAGTGGAAGCTGCAGAAGCTGGCCCGCACCCGCCGTAGACAATTATTTGGCGAACGAAGAGGCCCTGCCGGCGGCAACAGCAATATCCAGCAAACATTCAGGAAACAAGCCAATCTTACCTACTTGAATACGTGGCAGCTGCTCCACCTCAAATCGACAGATAGCCCGGGCGTTGTCACCGCGCACGTTCTGATTGACGGGAAGCTCCACACCATCAGGATCAAGGTCCCTCGGCAGGTCTTTCTTAACTTGAAGAGCCAGGATCTGCCTGACGTGGAAATTGAGGGCTGCGAGGTGGAGCAGGTCAACTACACGCTTCCCAATGGACACCCTTCGAGCCACTTATTCAAGCTCACGGTGCCAGAGGACGTTTACTTCCACGAAGCCGAAAAGTTTTCGCTGCTCTTCAACCATCCCAGCGTGGAGGGCGTGTACGAGAAGCAGGTGCCCCTGAATATTCGAGCCGTTCTCCAACTCGGCAACCTCTGCACCATCGATGAGCAGCAAGAAGGAGTTTTGGGCAAGGGCCTGGAGACGGGATTTGATCTTGCAGGCCTCAAGCGGCCAGTCAAAACACGGACATACCTGGAGTCGTCACCGTTGGCATACATCTATATTTCGCACATCACGGCAGGAGAGCGTCAGATCTTCGGTGTCTTCTCTACCACGAGTAACCAGGCCCACGTCGTTATTCTCCAGAAAAGCAAGGACTCAGGCCAGGACCTACCTAATGTCACAAAGATGTACTCGGAAATGCTGGCCAAGCGAGCACTGGAGGCAGCCGGCACGAATTGGCAAGACTGCTTCACCTACCAAGAGAGGATCAACTTCAAGATTACTCAGGTAACGACGCGGCGCAAGGCTCATCTGGAAATTGGCGACATCGTGAAGAGATTGCGCAAGGATGAGTCGAGGCCGCAGCTGATGGTCATTCAGTCGTCGCAGCGGAACTCTCTGGTCCATGACGTTTCTATCCTCGGCGAGTTCCCCATCCTGCCTCTCAAATACGATGCAACGGATAGCTCCCTGCCGCCCTTGGGATGGCAGTCGGTGGTGGCTCGTCGTCTTGTGGGACACTATCTCGGTTTGGGGTCTTGGATCTTGCATATGACAGCCCTGGCGCAATACGGTGACGTTCCCCTTTGCAACTTGGAGCGCGATGATCCTCGCTTCTTGATTGACATTGCCTACGCCCGACGGCTGCAGGCCAATGGCGTCGTGCTCTGGTGGTCTGCCGGTCCTCGCCCTGACCATGCCGGGTACGAGAATGACGATATCGTGGGGCCTCTTGATACCGTCAAGATGCCTAATGTCAACAATCCAGGCACATTCTCGTCTGTGTGCGTCGACCTCGAGGTGCGGAATCTGGCCATCAACACCATTCTGTCTTCAGCCCTCATAAACGACCTCGAGGGCGCAGAATCCATGTCCTTCAACCCCACAGCCGACGGATCAGAGATTCTCGCCTCAGAAAACGCGTTCGCAAATGCCGGCGTGCTGGTTCTGCGTGAGATGGTCAAGGCCTGGTGGGCTGAGGCGTGCAAGGGCAGCCCAATGGCCGACCTGCTCGTGCAGCATCTCGTGCGATGGGTGGAGAACCCAGACTCGTTCATGTACGACCGCGCGCTGCACTACTACGTCCAGATGATGTCGCGTAAGGCCTTCCAGCAGCTCATGGCGGACTTTCGACGCGTGGGCTCGCAGGTGGTGTTCGCCAACGCGAACCGCCTCATCCTGCAGACGACCAAGGCCGAGGTCGGCAACGCGTTCGCGTACAGCCAGTACATCATCAAATCCATCAAGAGCAAGCCGCTCTTCCACCTCATCGACCTCGAGATCAAGGAGTACTGGGACTACCTGGTGTGGTACGACGAGTTTAACTACGGTGGGAAGGCGTGCCAGGAGGTGCTCGAAGCCGACGAGCAGGACCTGCAGACGATTATGCACTGGCAGATGGCCACATTCCTCCCCGTGCGACTGCAGCCGACGTTCCAAGAGTGGGTCATCGAGTTTATCCAGCTCATGCACGGACTCAAGCGGCCGGCAAACGGCGACCCGGACGGCACGCCCCGCCTTACACAGCTGCCGAAGCGCGATCAGGACGACAACGAAGATGTAGGGGACCAAGTCATCCTCGGTAAGGCGTTCGAGAAGCCCCTCAAGAGGGCCATTGTCGGCCTCATCAACCAGCAGAAGCGCGAGCTGCTGCACCCTGAGCTCGCAGAAGACTATTCGTTCCCTAGCCTGCCCGGCTCGCACCTCAAGCCGCGCGGGCCCGTGCTGGAGTTGGTCAAGTCGCTGATGCAGGTCCTCTCGCTGGACAAGAACATCACGCTCGAGGCGCGGCTGCTGCGCAAAGAGCTGCTAGCACTGTTCGAGGTGCGCGAGTTCTCCAAGGAGGGTACGTTTGCGAACCCGTCGGAGAGCCTCAAGCTGGTGCAGATGTCGTGCGACAGCTGCACCATGGCGCGCGACCTGGACCTCTGCCGCGACGAGGATCTGCAGAAGGAGCGCGACGGCAGCTGGCAATGCGGCGTGTGCGGCACCGAGCTGGACCGCGTCGGCCTCGAGGAGCGGCTGGTGGGCATGGTCCAGGCCATGGTGGTGGAGTGGACGACGCAGGACCTCAAGTGCGGCCGGTGCGGCGCTCTGCGCGTCAACGAACTAATGGAGCACTGCACGTGCAGCGGAGAGTGGAAGGAGGTGGTGAAGAGGGACGAGGTGATGAAGCGCCTGGGCGTGATGAGGCGTGTGGCCAAGTTCTACGGCATGAGGATGCTGGCGGACGTGGTCGAGGGAGTGTATGCTGGGCTGTGAGAGGGCATGGGACGGCGTTACGGATCTGCATTCAGGGCACGCATAGGACGGATTACGGGGGCTTGGAATAGCGTACAGACACGAGTTGAATTGCATTGTATTGTTCCAACACGCTGTAGAAGCATCACTGGTGTCTGTTCAAGGCGGTGGTGATGTAAAGGACAACTGCGCAGCTCGCAGATACGGTAGGACGCTGCGACGCCAGCGCATCCTCCAGTCACATTCGTATAAAAGACCGGTCCCCCAGCCTCGGGGGCCAACAAGCATGCGCGCCTCCAATGCACCATCGGGGGCCCAAAAGCAGCTCGAGGTCGCGGTCCGCACGGGAGGCCGCCCTCAATCCACGCAAGGCAACCTGCATGCCCCCCGGTCGAGTCCGCCTTACGACCCGTTGGCTGATCGCTCACTCGCACCGCTCGCGCCTCTTCCCCGCTCACCACCCGTCAGCCAGCCTGGTCCCGTCGACGGCCAAGCTCTTATTCACTTGAAGGCCCAACAGCTGTTTGCCTCGTCGTTGCTGTTGCGTTGCGTTGCCCTTGCGTGCGAGCGTTTGTCATGGCGCAACGCAGGATTCGGCCCCGGCCGGAGAGTAGGCCGGGCAGGGCCGTGTCCGCCCCGGTGTCTGTGGCGGTCGACTCCACTGCCCGTATCCGAAACAACTATTCGTGGCTCGTCGCCGAGGAGCGCTCGAAACCGTCGCCGGGGACCTCTAGGGTGGATCAGTATCCCGCGCTTTTCACGCCGAGTTGGTTCGCCGGGACGCAGAGCTGTCCTGCGCCGCGGCCATGGGCGGCCCCGGGCCTGTTCGGCAATGCCGTTGGCGACGTCCTGGTCGACGACGTCCCCGAGCTGGTCAGCAGCTGCAGCAGCACCTCGACGGCGCCGTACGTTCCTTTCCAGCCGCCGCCCGGGTTCAAGCAGCAGTACGTAAACTTTGACTTCGATGTGTGGGATGCGCAGTCGGGCCGTGACGTCGACGTCGTCTCGGGCGACGCGGTGCGGCACGAGCGCCTTCGCGAGCTGCGGAGCCAATCCAAGGCGCTGAGCCCCGTGAGCTTCGACGCGCCCTCGTCGGCCGGCTCGACGCTGTCGCCCGTGCAGACGGTCCGCAGCAGCGACACTGTCACGTCGATGCCGGGCGGTCTGTTGTCGCGTTGCACTAGCCCGCTCGCCGCCGCCACTCCCGGCGACGGCGCCGCCCTCGTCTGTCTCGGCCCGCAGTGCCACCTCAGCTTCCCGTCCGAGAGCGACCTCCGGGCCCACGTCCAGGCCGTCCACACGTACACCTGCAACTGGGGCGGCTGCCGGCACCCGAGCTTCGCGTCGCGCGACGGCCTGGCCTGGCACGTCCAGGCCGAGCACCTGCTCGTGTGCCCGGCGCGCGGCTGCTCCGAGGCCGGCTCCTTTGCCGACGCCCGTGTGTTGCGCTCGCACATTGCCGTCGCCCACCCGGACACGAGCGGCGGCGTCAAGGAGTGGCGCCTCGCGTCCGCCACGTCGGCCGAGGTGATGCGGCGCTCCGTGTCTGCGCAGAGCGGCAGGTCGTGCAAGACGCCGCCGCCGGCCGCTGCGGTCGACGCCACCGACGACGACGACGTCGACGACGCCGTGGTCAAGGAGATGCTCTCCGTGGCCGTCGCCAAGCGCAGGTGCCAGGAGCAGCTGCGCAGCGTTGTGGAGAAGAAGGCGAGGAAGAACAGCGGCGGCGGCGGCAGCAGCACGACGCCGCGCTCTTCGGCCGCCGACTCGCCCACCGACCTCGTGCGCGCGCGCGCCTCCAAGCTCGTCGACTCGGCGTCGTTCCCGCTCGTCTTCGAGCACGCAGTGCTGCCCTTCCTCGCGGACCTGCTGCCCAAGTGGACTGGCCCGCGGCACGTCGTCAGCGTCACGCGCGGCCGAACGCCCGGAGCCCGGCGCATCTGCATCATGACCCGGCGACGCGTGTCCCGCGCGCGCAAGATCATCATTGCCGGCCATGTGGGCGACCTGCTTCCCGACAAGTTCCGCGCCAGCGTGTCGTTTGTCTTCTCCGTCGGCCAGGTGAGCCGGTGCTGGTCGCGGGGTCTGACCCGGGAGCAGCCGGACGAGGTGTGCGCGCCGAGGAACCCGTTCCACTTCCGTTACCCGTGCATGGGGGACAGCATCGGCACCAAGGGCAGCGGTGCCGTTGAGGAGAGCACGGCCACGCTGGGCCCTTGTCTGAATGTCAGCGGCGGAAGTTTCTGGCTTGCCAACTTCCACCCCTTCCTGGAGGCGTATCAGTCCCTCCCGTCTGTCGATGTCGAGCACCCGTCACCTTATGATCGCGCTCGCTGCATCAGTGAGGGTCACGACGCCATAGCCGAGGGTGCCGACTTCAAGATTGGCCAGGTCGAGGTCACTTCCGGTCTGAACCTCAAGACCACACGCATCTCCCACGACCCGTACTGGGACGACTGCCTCACAGACCACCCCCTCGTGGCTACTGACTGGGCCCTCATCACCGCCAGCAAGTCTGCCCACGGGGCCAACATCCTCCGTCGCTTCCCTTCCGAGACCCAGCCGCTGCTCAAGGAGCCCCTCGTCAGGTCCGTCTCGACAAGCAGCTATCCCGGCGGCGTGGTGCCCGGTGCCGCCGTATTCTCCAGCGGCCGCACGTCGGGCCATCAGCGTGGCCAGGTCTGCGAGATCCCAGCCTATGTCAGTGGCACGGAGAACGGCACAGGGAAGGCGACGCGAGAGTGGTTCGTCGAGGAGCCGCCACCGCCCTGGGAGGACGAAGAGGCCTGGATCCGCGGGGGCATCGGTGTCTGTGGCGACAGCGGCGGCGCCATCGTCGACGCCGAGTCGTACTGCCTCGTTGGCCAGCTTTGGGCGAGGAATAACTACTGGGGCCCGGGCCCGCGACTCACCTACTTCACGCCCATTGCGGACATCTTCGATGACATCCAGGAGAAATGCGGGCTGCAGACGCGGCCGCAGCTCCCGCAGGCGCGCGACGACTCTGACCGCTACCCCGTGTATCCGTCCTGCCGGCTGTGCTACGACCTGCGGGCGTACCTCGAGAGCCGGCGGAGCTCACGCGTGTCACTGCAGAGCATGATCATGTACACCGGAAATGCGGACCACGACGTGCCATCAACTGAGGCAGTCTCGGAGCTGGATACGCCTCACGACTATTATCGAGGCACCGGTGTCGAGGAGATAGGGGCGTCATTCAACACCATCGCCTCGCCCAGCGATGCGAGATTCGCACCTAGTACACCAACGATTGCCGGTGACATGAAGAGCCCGTATCCCCAATCCCTCGAGGTCGATGACGACGCCCTCAACCCACCCTTCGGCATCACCATGACTACCGTCCCAGTCAAGAGATCGGTCCCCCATAGGGAGCCCGAATGGGCAGTGGACCTTTCCTCGACCGTCCCTCTCGCTCCAAAGAGAAGAAAAACCGGCTGGTAGAGTTCAACCAGGAAATCCCCCGCGGGACATTTTCTTTGCTCGGGCATCCCTCCGGTTGTGGTTTGCACGTGAGCCCTTGTGCGCCTCCTTGTTCCTCCGCGCCGCCTCCGTCTCCCTCTCGCCCGTCGGTCCGGCCACATTCCCTCCCCTACCACGGCCTCGACCACGCGGACCTCCCCTTCCTCCTCTCCCGGCTCTTCCCCCTCTGCTTACGCCTGCGTCGGGGTCGCTCTCTTCAGCCCCTGAGCCAGCTGGACTGGCTCTCCAGGCTGTGCGCTCAAGCTGCGCCTGCTGGCCACCAAAGGCGTACTTGGCCTCCAGCCTCTTCTTCTGCTGGGGATTCCTGATCAACATGACTGCCCAGCCCTCGATGGCTTCGTCTGTCATTCCAGTTTCTTCCCTCAACTTTATCCGTGCAGCTCCTCTTCTCGTCGCAGCATCTCTGTCAAATACTCTTCCATCCGTCTGGTAAGCGCGGAAAAGCGCCTCTTCGTTACCATCGTTCACGTTGTCTGCCTCCTGATTCGTCGAGTCTACCGTACCCCCGACGTCGGCAGCGTCGTATGTATCATCTCTTTCATCATCATCGGAGTCAAAAGCTGCAAGTGCAGAAAGGATGGCTGCTTTGTTTGGCGCGGTAGATTTGTCCTGGAGAATCTCGTCGGCAGTCTTTGCTGGCTTCTTTCCGAAAGATATCTTGGATACATCCGCGGCCAAGTGGTCAAACTCGTCGTCATCAAAGACATTGCGTCTGGTGGGCACCAAGGGTGGAGTTGAACGAGGAGCCAAGTCCGGGCGCGGCGATGCCTCAGGGTTCAATGACCTGCTAAATATGTTAGTAATGCGTTCTTGAGGGGTGTATGGCATGGCAACACAAAGTCGTACAATGTTTCGCTCCGGTTGGCAGTGGCGAGATGAGGAGGGAGTGATTCAGCCAACAGGTTCGCAACAACCTGTTCAAGATCATCGTCGTATTCGTCCAGGCACTTTGATACAAAACCAGCACCCAGGTCAGGAAATAGATCCTGTACTTGCGTTATCTGGCTCATGCGATGAATGTGCATCTCCGCGTGTGCGTCTGCACTCGTCTGAACGCCTTTGCCCTTGTCTACCCTTCTCCTAATCAGTCGCCTTGGGCGGACCATGGACCCCTTTTTGAAAGGTTCCAATGCCCCAATTCGCGTCTTGAGAGAAGCAGTTGCAGCTCCTGAGGTCTCGGTCTTCCGTGAAAGAACCTTCAGAAGTGGCGTTGCCGTAACAAGCTCCGCGACCAGAGAGTCGTTCACATTCAGCGGCCCTTGCTTGTGCGCATCTGCCACCGTCTTCAGCGTGAAGAGTTCGTCGCTCAGCATGGCCCATTTCGGCGAGTCGGCCTCGGTCAAGCCAATCAGGCACAGGTAAGTTGTAGTGATGATAATTTTGCGCAGAGGAGGGTTCATCACCCGGAAGCAGGAGACGAGCCCATCAAAGAAATCGGATCCAGCGAGCAACAGAATACACGCGTGGGGAGATGCGTGAAGAAGGTGGTTGACGATGCCAAGACGTGACTCGACGAGGTTAAGATCGCCATTGATTCCAGCTTCGAGGTGCGGGATGAGGAGCTTCTTGAGGGCTGCGAGCGAGGCTTCGATTGGTGCGGCGTGGTTCGTGAAGAGCTGTGAGAAGAGGGGTCCTGTGCGTTTCTTCGGGTAGAGCTTGGCGAATGCGGACAGGAACTCGTACTGCAAAAGCCGGTACGGCTGCGTGAGGGTGAGAAGCCGTGATGTGAGCTGGAATACCGGTTTCAGCAGCGGCGTCGAGCTTGATGCCGGCGCAGATGCCGTCTCGATCACGAACGTCGACACAAAGTTGACCACACATTCGTCATTTGCAGTCGCAGTTTTGAAATCGCTGTCCGGTAGACTGAGATATGCGTGTGACAATGCGTCCCAAGCCTCAACGAGGGCGTCCCAGTCCTTGGAGCTCAGACGTTGCTGCCACGAAGCCTTTGGGAACGGCGCCAGCGGGGGTAAGCTGGCCATGGTCTGGTGCTCTGTCTTGGAGAATGGGTGAGGAGGTTTCCGCCGGGCCTCGGGAAAATGGAGTAGTTTATAGGGCGAGGAATCGTAAAGTCGTTGCCATGCTTGTCTCTAAACACAAAAGGGCTGCAATGCAAAGTATTTCAACAGCTGCTCATCATCGCCGGATGATTCATATGATGAGTCCCGCCTAGGCTGAGTCGCAGTGACAGGCTCCCCGCCAGTTGAGGTACGTACCTCTGACCAAGGACCCCCGAGCAGCTCAGCAACAGCCAATAAGCATGAGTCATTTTGGTGGGTCCACCAGATCCAGCCTAGCGCCCACAAAAGCCCTACCGCTTCGCAAAACCCCCACCAGAAAGTTCGCGACGATTTCCCGCTCTCGCTTTCGCATCCTCAGAACCGTCAACCAGTTCACCCTTCATCACTTTGCCGTATCCCCGCGATCGAGTCGTGAAGGCAATCCTATAAAATCAGCAAAAATGTCTTACCAGAAGCCCGAGAAGGATCACGGCGAGGCCCCCGTACGTCACCCGCGCGCGCCCGCATCCCTGCGCCCCTTGCGGCACGTCGGACGAGTTCATGAAGAAGTTTGACTGACCTCGCTGCGAATCACAGAAGGCCCACAAGATCCGCATCACCCTCTCCTCCAAGAAGGTCAACATCCTCGAGAAGGTCTGCACTGAGATCATCGAGCGCGCCAAGAGCAAGGACCTGCGCATCAAGGGCCCCGTCCGCCTGCCCACCCAGACCCTCAAGGTCACCACCCGCAAGACCCCTTGCGGTGAGGGTTCCAAGACCTGGGACTGCTTCGAGATGCGCATCCACAAGCGTCTCATCGAGTGCGTCAGCCCTCTGCGTTCCCTGCCGCCGTCAAGGCTCGTGCTAACTGCTGCAACAGCCTCAACGCCCCCACCGAGGTCGTCAAGCAGATCATCGTCAACATCGAGGCCGGCGTCGAGGTCGAGGTCACCATTGCTGCTTAAATGTTGCAGACCATGGATGCTGCGACGGGGCTCTGCGCCCTGTCGTGGAGTTGGAAAGATGCTCGGCTCAGATAGTCAATGCTACTGGGTATGCTGCTACACTCTGGCTTCATTTCGGTGACGTGACGAATGCATTGTTCCAAAATGACCCCAGTAAATTCTTCGCCATGCGATTTGTAAAGACAAGCGATATGCTTGATTGTGCAATGTAACTACATGTCAATGATGACGGTCCTGTTGATGCTTCCACCGTCTCCGTCGAAGGACCCCCAGGCCCCGCGAACACGTGACCAGCAAAAACCATATGCTTTGGACTTGGAGCCGCAGCACATCACCACCCGCCGGAAACTGGAGTCCCCGACTTCTCCAGTTCAACTCCTCCAACCATCGCGCACACAAACACACTCAACCCTCCTCTCACGACCTCACCCACTGGCGCGCTGCGCACAATTCGCGATCTACAGCAAACGCACACGTCCTCCCTGACGAGCTACTCGTCCGACCTTGACACCTCCTTAATCGGCGAGAAAACCGAAAAGCACGGCCTCTCCACCCTCACTCGATCCTCCCTTCATAAGGCCCAACAGCGCTCACCGAGAGCAGCTTTGCACATTGCGATTGCCACATCTGGCCGGTAGTCTGCGGACGGTAAACAACGGCACAACATGACGGATCAGCTGGCAGAGCAGCTGAGAAACTCTCAACTCAAGTCCATTGCCCCACCGCCGTTTGCTTGGATCGAGGACTTACTGACCGGCTTTGCAGCGATGGAATCCCCTCTCAGAACGATGACTGGAAGAAGTCCCTTAACATTCCCACCAAGGACAACCGGCAACAAACAGAGGTGTGTTGCGGTCCTATGCTTTGGCTTCGCGCTGTCTGCTGACGAGCCTGCGTCACAATTAGGATGTCACAAAAACGAAAGGCCTTGAGTTCGAAAACTTCGCGCTGAAGCGAGATCTGCTCATGGGCATTTTCGAAGCCGGGTTCGAGAAGCCCTCTCCGATCCAAGAAGAAGCCGTACCCGTCGCGTTGACAGGCCGGGACATCCTGGCCCGAGCCAAGAATGGCACAGGCAAGACGGCCGCTTTCGTCATTCCCGTCCTCGAGCGCATCAATCCCAAGGTGTCCAAGATTCAGTGTCTCATCCTGGTTCCCACACGCGAGCTTGCCATGCAGACGTCACAGGTCTGCAAGACGCTCGGCAAGCACCTTGGCGTCAACGTCATGGTCACCACGGGCGGCACCGGCCTGCGTGATGATATTGTGCGTCTGCAGGACCCCGTCCATATTGTGGTCGGAACTCCAGGCAGAATCCTCGATCTGGCCGGGAAGAATGTTGCCGATCTTAGCGAGTGCCCCATGTTTGTCATGGACGAAGCCGACAAACTTTTGTCCGTCGAATTCACCCCGGTCATTGAGCAGCTGCTGCAGTTCCATCCCAAAGACCGCCAGGTTATGCTCTTCTCCGCCACCTTTCCCCTCTCAGTCAAGGACTTCTCCGACCGGAACATGGTGAGCCCCTATGAGATCAACCTCATGGACGAGCTCACCCTGCGTGGCATCACCCAATACTACGCATTCGTCGAAGAGAAGCAAAAGGTTCATTGCCTCAATACCCTCTTCTCCAAGCTTCAAATCAATCAGTCCATCATCTTCTGCAACTCGACCAACCGCGTCGAGCTGCTCGCCAAGAAGATCACTGAGCTGGGCTATTCCTGCTTTTACAGTCACGCCAGGATGCAACAGCAGGCTCGCAACCGCGTCTTCCACGACTTCCGAAACGGTGTCTGTCGAAACCTTGTGTGCTCCGATCTTCTCACCCGCGGCATTGATATTCAGGCTGTCAATGTCGTCATCAACTTTGACTTCCCAAAGAACGCCGAAACGTACCTCCACCGAATCGGTCGATCCGGCCGCTACGGCCACCTTGGCCTGGCTATCAACTTGATCAACTGGGATGACCGATTCAATCTCTACAATATCGAGCGGGATCTTGGAACGGAAATTCAGCCAATCCCCCCGAGCATCGATAAGAGCCTCTACGTCTACGAGAATCCTGAGTCTATCCCTCGTCCCATCTCGAATCTCCCCAGCAATGCGCAGCAGCCTACTCAGATGCTGCCTCAGCAATTAGCTCAAGCTCAAGCTGCGGGCAACTGGCAAAGTCAGAACGGCCAGCACAACGGCCTCAATAGCGGACGCGGCCGCGGCCGCGGCCGTGGCGGCTATCGTGGCCGCGGGGGCGGCGGGGGCGGAGGCAGCGGTCGAGGCCGTGGCCCGCCCCGTGACGTTTAACCCTCATACTTTCTCCATCACGAAGTACAGGGGGGTGAGCATGAAGGCGAAGAGGCGTTTGGAGCTTGACGTGATATCTCTCTTGTTTAGAGAGTAGCTGGTGTTGATTTACTGTTGGATTGTACATAGCTCGCACATTTCTGGCGAATCGGGAGAACGGCGAAGTGGGATTGCTTGCCATGGACGACTACCATCGGTCAATTTGGGTTCTCATTGGACCATACTTCCAACGTGCGAGCGGACACGACGGCATTGTGTCCATGGATGACGGCCTCGCAGTTATTCTTTCGCTCTTCATCTTTTCCTTTCGACCCTTCTCTGCGAGGTGAGTTGGCGCAGACGGCTGTTGACTTGTACCATACCCCTGTTGGCTCTTGGCTGTTGTTTGTGCCTGCTCCACGACTCTTGAGGTGCCGGGGAGAAAAGAGAGGAGAGGGTCCCAGACGCTTAGGGGATGGATGGGCCGCGGCTACTTGTCATGACACGGGGATTCGCACTACTTGGGGGGATATTGGTGGGTGCATTGCATTCCGAAGCGAGCTACGAGAAAAGGCGAGGCGTATCAGGGTTTTTCTCGGCACCTTTTTTCTGCATGCGTCTCGCTTGCGGGTGGAGGCTGCTCGCAAGCTTTGTTGACGGGACAGGCCGAATTACTGCTCCGCGGGGGCCGGCTATGATGATACCACGGATGATATCACCGCGTTGCACGAACGTGCCAGTTGGAGGCTGGGTGTTGGACGCCTCTCAGACACGTTCTCGGAGGGTGTGGCGTTCTTGTTGCCTTTCTCCTTCTGACGACGGGGCTCTCTTGGGTTTTGTCGATGGGATCTCGACTACAGACTTTGGCACTCGGTTCATTCGAAGACTGCCTATCTTGACGAGCGGAACATCGGTCACAGCCCCGGGCGAAGCCGCGATAGACCGGAAGAAGTTGGCAAAAAGGACATGCAACTATAAAACCAAAAAAAAATCTTTTTTTTTTTTTTG
>JALHBW010000034.1:0-55761 GCA_024339985.1 Tolypocladium endophyticum | reverse complement strand
AGACCGCATTCACACAGTCTCTCGACTCAACCTCACTTTCTTGGTATTCACATCCCTTACTTCTTTCTGTCTTTTACTTTTTTTTTTTTTGATCGAATCTAAACTGGGGCTGGGCACCCATAGTCAAGCGAACATGGACCGGATCAAAGAGGCTGCGCCATTCATCAAAACAAAGGTGGACAGGGAACAAGAGTACGCTAAGGTCGAGGAGCACGATTGCGACGATCAATACCAGCCGGCTGGCGCCCAGCTGCGCCGCACGCGATGGCAAATCGTACCTCTAGCCTCCTCATTCTTCCTCGGAGTCCTGGTAGTGGTGCTCGCATTCGCTGTCTGGAACTTCTTCTTCGTCTCCTGGGCGGCACCAAATCGCAAGTTCCCCGACATGCCTGAGGGCATCGACAAGAAGAACGGGCTGCCGTTGAGCTGGTCAGATGGGGATTGCGGAAGCTCCCCTGCCGAGGCCCAAGCTCGCGGTTGCCAATACAGTATCGTTTTGCATACATGGATGCCGAAAAACTGCCTGACGGACGCCGACATGGAGGACGAGGCGCTCATGTACGAGGGCCGCGACTGGCCGTACGAGGTTGAGGGGCGCAACCTGACCATGGACGAGCTCCGTGCTGGACAGTATCACCATTTCACGACAAACTTTGACTGGCACGTCACGCATTGCATGTACGTCTGGAAGAGGATGCACCGGGCGATGCTCGATGCAGACCAGAAGCTGGACTCTTACACGGCCAACGTGCACCATACGAATCACTGCGTGCAAATGGTTTCGGCGGGTTTCAAAGGCGAGGGGGCCAAGATTTTTGTCAAGTATCCAAAGTGTGCGTAGTGCAGAATTTCTTAGCGAGGGGCTTTTCCGATTTTTTGAGAGAAATCCTTGAATTGATTGTTACCATGAGACTAAACAGCCAGATCAGGCCGTCGTGTAAGTGGTTAGACTGAGGTATTATCGGATGCTTGCCTGACCGCTAAATTGAACTAAGGAACCACGACCAGCTGCAGCACCCGCAGAATGTCGACGACCAAAGCCAAACGCTGTTTTTCTGGTACTTCTGGGAAGCAGTCGAGGCACGACGATTCTAGACATCTCGTATATGTAGCTCAACAACGTAATACGGGTAGATTTCATGTTCTGCGCCGCACGAATGCATTCGATCCCCTTGCCCCGCGCCGTGGGTGCATGCTTAGGGTGAAAATAGGCAAGGACCGAGAGCTTAACACGGGGCACCAGGACCCCCAAATATCGATCCTTCAGGTTTCGATACGACCAATCCCGATGTCTTACCCACAGAGTTGCGATGGAGGATTCTGAGGGGATCGTGGGGGAGGGCAAGGTGGGGTAAGTACCTGTACTTTCCAGTTGCCCCGCCGGCGGCGTACGCTCAATACGTTGCATCTGACAGCTTGCTTGTTCAGCCTCTGAAGCGCGCTCAGCGGGCTTGCTTGAAAGACCAAATCCGTCTGGAGAAATTCTCGTCTTTTGTGATAGAGGAGGTATGGGTTTGCACCTCCATAATCTGGAGCCAGAGCCATCAAGCGGCCACAGTCTCTATGTTTCCTTCTTCGAAGTTTGAGATCAACTACAAGCCACCGTCCGAGGAAGAGGAGGGAGCTGAACGCGCAAGCAGAAGCCTATTATTCGGAATAACTCATTGCACAATATTACAATTCTCCACTATGACATCGTTTTGGTACTCTTCCTCTGACTCTTGATTATCGCTGGCTTTGTCAATCTGGATGAATGGAGATGCATCTCTGTGCAATCACGCTGTGCGAGACCGAGACGTGGGATTACATGTAAGGGCACAGTCATAACCATAGCGAAGAATGGAGGCTTCGCAAATGGTTGTGTATTAGCTATTTTAAGATCGCGGTGCGGTGTTGGAACTCCCCATCAGAAGACGAGCAGGCAATGCAACTTCAATATAACTAGCCAGCACATTTGTCGTGAAGGCAGCACCGAAGTTACGAATTGGAATGCCACAAGGTTGTTAAATCTAAGCTACAGGCCTGTTTGACTTAATCTTCATTTCTGACCCTCTTTTTGCAGGGACGGCGAACATGACATTTTATTCAGTGCATAGGCATTAATAGTATTGATATTGTAAGATTCAAGCGCACGCATTCGCTAAGCGTCAATAATACCTCGGGCTTGGCAGAACCCTGAGACTAATACAAATTACACATGTTGCGGGAAATGCACCGCATGCGGTGCGGCCTGGATGGGACATGGGTTACCAAAGTCGTCAATCATGGGGACGCTGGACAATGAAGTCTCAATGATCCTGAGCTGCTGCTTTGTGTATCCCTTCTGCTGATGTTCCAAGCACTTCAGGTGTCCCAAGATGCGACCCATCCGCTTTTGTTCTTTGGCGTCCTCGTAATCATCATCGAGATGAGTGTAGCTGGTCCGTTCAGTGCTCAGTTCTGGATCCGCAGGCTGTGCGCCAGGTTGTCCATCTGGGAGTGTCGCCTTTGCTTTTATGCTGCTCCTGTGAGGAGATGGCGGGAAGTCGAATCGGTCGCTAAATAGGGATGACTCGGTTGAACAAGTCAGTGGATCATCTGGCAAGTCGTTCGAGAAGCTGCGCCCAGCCAGGTACAGAGCTTTCGATGATACAAGCTTTGTTTTATTAGCAGCGAACGTTTCCAAGACTAGATATTTCCACTCAACACGGAATACCTCTACTAATTGAGGTGCGTCGTCATCCAAAGGACGCCATCGGCAGCCTGGAGAGGAATCAGCGGGGTGCTTGTCGTTTCAAGTCATCGTTCAGTACCGTTCCGTTTTCGCTTGATACCTGCCGCTGTCAGACTTTCGTCACGCGTAGCGCTTTTTAAGTCGACATTCTCCTTTGAGTGCAGCTTATAATTAGGATCTCCACTGTCATGTGGAACAGTCGTTGACGTCTTTGTAGCCTTGGTAGGCTCGCGAGGGCATTGTGATAACGATGCGTCAAGTACATAAGAGATGTTTAGCCCAAGTTCTTGCTTTACGCCCAGTTTCTTGTCGCCTTGCTGGCTGAGATCGGCGGAGCATGGACCCAAGGCATGAAGTGAAGTTTGTCCCCAGGCGCTTCGACCCATTACGGACCAGTTCTCGCGATATGACGAAGAAAATGGCAAGTCACCGTGGAATATTCCGTACGGGGGGGCCAACGATTTCTTCAGCCGAACGCGGCAAGCATTGCAGTTGAGGTGCCTGATCACTGACGTCACCCATGATGTAAGGAATGATGTAAGGGCACGGGTTGATCAATGTACGTGGCGAGTATTCTGAGATGGTGTCCGATGATCATAGCTGTATTTGCAATGGCCTTGCCTCCGCCGCTGTTTGAGTGGAGTGGCAACGTTCCTAGCGCTGCCGCCACGGGACCTCGGGCCGGTGGACCCTGCGTTCGCAAACCCAAGCGGTCCCTTACCCTGGACCCCTGAGCAACCTTCTGGCTGTCAAGAAAGTAGTGAAAGGAGGGCCTACTGCACTGCTAATTCGACTTCAAATGAGGAAAAGTTCACAAGAGCGAAAGTCCACTAACCTCATGGCAGCCCAATTGAAGAAAATGCCTCACTGTCACTAGGGAACACCAACAGCCACTGTGTCGAGTGCGCCCCCTTTTTGCGTCAGGTCGGATGCTACGATTCCATATTGCTCTCATTAATTATTCGCCGTCAATGAGGCTCGAAGAAAGGAAAATGAAACGTGTCGAAACGTAAGACCCCCGGATATAGTAACAGTGATCTTCTGCCCTGCATTCCCGTCCACAGGACGGCCTGCATCCAGCCAACGGACGAGCGCACAGTCCTTCTCGTTCATCATCATTCTGACTTCCACATGGTTACATTCAGGCTTTAGGTGCCGGATGCTTACGGCGAAACCTGGAATGTGGGGGGAAAGGGAGTTACCACTTGCCCAAGCCGGATGATAGATTCCCGAGTGCCGACCCTGCTTGTCTCAACTCATGTCTTTGAGGCTCAACACCGCTTTTATCCTCCCCATCCATGCTGATTTAATCAACATCCAGTCCGCATGTCGGCATTCAAAATAACCCGATGACCCTAATTGGCTCATGCGCACACGTCACGTTTTCCTTTACCTCTCGGTGCTAAGTGAATCTTTTTGCACCCAACAGCCATTTCTGCCCTTTTGTCCATTTTAACTTATGATATCGAGAAAGGGGCAAGTCGTAGCCCTTTGTCATAAATTCTGTGTTTAGCAATTGCAAATCGAACCATTGCGGCATGAGATTGTTTCAAGGGATGGTCGACTCGCTTCAGTAGCCCCATCGCTCAAGATACTGCTCGATAGCCTTTTGCTCTCTCTGCCGAAACATCTCGACCTTCTCAGGCCCTACAGCATCTTTCCACGAGTTGATAGAAAGCATGGGTGGGCTTAGATTCTGAATGAACCAATGCCTAGCAGACAATTCATCCATGGCGGCGATTTCCGACGGGCGCTCGACCCCTGCACGGGCAAGATGCTCGTCCACCAAAATAGCGAGACTCCAATCTACTGCCTCGCACTTGGGCCTCGCGGCTACTTCGCCGCATCTCCAGCCCTGCAACAGTTGAAGCCTCATGAAGTCGATGTCTTTGTCCGCCTCGAACGGTGGGACGACCAGAAAGTGCAACTGCGAGAGAGAATAGAGATACTCGTCGGCCTGGGAGCCAATGTACCCGAAATCAAAGTCTATGATTGCAGTGATCCGGCATGTATTGGGATCGAAGAGCATGTTCCATGTATCTGAATAGTTTGCTGATTAGTCCAAATTTCCTCGTACGCGAGATGTCACCTGCCATTCTACTTGGCCGCGCCGCATATATGAGAGGACTTACCAAAGTCCCCATGAACAAGCGTCTGCCGAGGAGCAAACCCTTCTTCCCAGATCGAAAGAAACTTCTCTCGTGCAAACTTCTCGATCCGGCCTCGAAGAGGGGTGTCTCGCCACCCTCGAATGACGTCGCTCTTATCCGCAGATTGAAGCTGGGTCTCAAGACATTCCTGATAGAAAGCCGAATGGGTGGGGTTTGGGCCGCCTCCGGGGATCGTAGTTGGGCCATTGATGATCTCGCCTTCGTCTGAGAAGGCTAAGCCGCCAAAGCCCTTGATAGATCCAGGTACCTCGTATTCTCGGATACTCTTCAAAATGGCGGAGATTTGGCCAAGAATATCTCTCTTCTTGCCCTCATCCAATAAAGAAAAATGATTACTGAGCAACTCTCCGGGAATGTATTGAATCAAGCTCCAACCGCGGTCGTTTCCGCTTGGAGCCCAACTGTAGACATCCGGGACCAGCGTAGGGTTGACAGCCTCCAGAGCTTTTCTCATCAATATCATCATCGCAATCTCGTTTTGCACGCGCACACTCTCGTTTAGCATGGCCTCTGGTCGCGACAGGCGGAAAACCGCCTTCACAGAATCTTGAGGCAACGGACAAGTTCCAACCAAGCCTCGACTGACGAGTGCGGGAGTTTCGGAGCATCCCGGAGAGGCGGCATCAATAGTCACTTGGTAGACAGAAACATTTTGGCCTTTTCCCATAGATTGTAGACTCGAAATCTGTGATAATTGTCAGATAATGGCTCGTAACATCATACTTCCATTATGACATACTTTTCTGCCAAACTCTTGCTTCAAGATCCTACGAATGAATATCTCATGTTGCTCTTGCTTCGCAGACATCTTATCGCTACGTTCGCCTACTATTTCGGCTAATAACTCCTTTGAGGCAAGGCTATTAAAAGGCGAAGAGTCTTGTTCAAAAGATTTGAGTTGGTTGGGGATTGCCACAAAAAATGCTGAATGAGATTGGGGATTGGGAAGAGATGGACGAGTCCAAAAGGCAGCTTGAGGCAGTTTTATCTCTATGAGAATTTAAATTAGAGCATGGTTGACCGAGGAACAAATAGTTTCTTCATGGATGCGTCGTCAAGCTCCTTCCCGTTACAGATCAATGACAGCGCCTACAATGTCAGTGCTTCCGCGCCCTGAGCTCCACGCGGGTGACAAGTCACATTTCCGAAAGGGCTGCAGCGGGAAAGCGGCTTGGCAGGCATCAAGCATGTGACTCATTGTTGGCCGCGGCTTCTACATGAATTCCCATTCCTTGTTGCTTTCGGCCAACGCAGGTCAACCCACGTATCATTCCGTCGGCTCTTTGTCCGAAAGAAGTATTACTACGCAATTTATCCTTGCAACTACCAGGTGACTTCATGGCTGGGGTATTCTGGCTATATTTAAAATATCGGCGGGGACACGTCAATGACACTAGAACCTTGTTCAGGGAAGTTGTTTAGAGAAAGCAAAGGCCTCATTTATCTGCCAACGCATGGTTTCTATGGCCTCGAAGGAGAATACTTCAGACAGTGGGAAAGTATTGAAAAACAAGAGCGTTGCAGGGTTTGTCAATGAATTTCGCCGGTCGACTCGAAGGATCAATCTAACATAGGTGATTGAAGCCATCTCAGGCAGCAAAGCCTATTCGGTCGGCAACTGGCTCAACCAAAGCTCCGAGTTCTCTTTAGGTAGATCCATTGTCTGGAGAGCTCAGTACTTCTGAATTTGACTCGAGCCCGCGAGAGAAAGATTATTCGACATTTCGATCCAAAGAAAACTGAAGACACGGCACGGCACGGCTGATCCGGTTTGTCGGTGACCAATTGACCTCACACGCTGAGATGATGCATTGCTTTGTGCCGCCTTAAGCGCCGTACCGTGCTAGCCATTCGCCGCATGAAACCTCGACCTTGGTACAGATGGTGGGTGCGTGGAACAGTGGCAGCCTAATGCTACTTTACTTTGCGCTACTGCAGCCACAGCCATCCCCCTACATATGTGTACGAGTAGAGCCGGGAAGGCAAGGCCAGTTATGTGCTTAGCCACTGGAGTCAGGACTAATCATTCATGTCGGGCTGCACTTGTCAAGTGATTGGATGCAATAAAAACGGTAGTTCAGGGCTTTCGCGACAACATGCCCGACAGGTGCGCACTGCGATGCGGAATGAATCGCTCAATACGTACCTTGTAATACGTCGCTTGGACCGGAAATTGTGGGCGAGGAAAGCAAGAGTGGCTACCTATACATTTGCCAACAAATGACTCATCAGGCCGACGGAGGACGCGGGATAAGCCCACATGGAACGACGTACGAGGCGGCAACACCACTATTCTGAAGCGCCGGCTGACGGTCAACATATTTGAAGAGTCATACGGCGTCGTCAAGCATCATTGTTAACCGGGAAAAGTAAGCCACAATTGAAGTGCTGGTGATAACTACGGACGTGATGCTCTATATACATGTAGTCCTCAATGTACATGTATTAAGAAGGAATGAGCTCAGGATATGCGACGCTTATGTCCGAATGCGTATCTCAATAAGAAACGAAATATTCCTTGGTATTAAATTGCCCTCAATTCTTTCGGAACGCTTCTAAGGTTTGGTCAGTTGAAGCCAAATTTCTTCAGTTACCAGAGACTTTCAATCTCAGTCCGATCGACCAATGACAAGTCCATGATGACGACAAGCCACACGCTTTTTATGACGTCGCAGGAGTCCGAGCGTGTGCAAAAGACGGCCCAGGAACATTTGCAGAGATGTCAACAGCGAGCTGGCCAGTGCCGAGAGGCCAATGACCTCAGATCTTTGGTCCAAGAAGCCGTTGGCCAGTCTCTAATGAACGATCTTGCTGCAGGAGCTTCTCCAATGGGCACTGCAAAAGTTAGTCAGGAAAAGATGGCCACATATCCCATCGGTTGCCCGTATTTGCCCTGCACGGCTGAGCTACACGACCTGGATCCAATGAGGCTTTCCGACCTCCGGATGGAGACGCACCATCGCGGACGTGTCCTTTTGTTGAATCGTGTGTCCCCAGTTTTGGACATGAAGACATCATCTTGGACAATTGTGCGAGAGGAAGGATCAGATGAGGCCGAGCGTTTGGAACTGTTCCTACATACCTCAAGGCTCGGGCACAATGCTTTGGATTTGGGATCACAGTACTTCGTGAAAGAGCCCTATTATACCCTGAACATCCAGGGCAATCCTACAATCCGCGTCGACCACCCTTCAAACCTCATCATTTCCGCTTATAGCGACGGCCCAGCATCGTGGCGTAATGCAAATGGCACTTTAACTGGTAATGTCAAAATGGCTAGTACGCATAAGGAAGAAGGCAACGCAGCACTTGAGGAGCGAGATTACTGGAGAGCGTACGCCTGTTACACAGAAGGATTGAGATCTGCTACGAAGAACGGCGAGGGGAAAGGCACTTTGTTTAAAGATCTCTGTCGGAATCGCTCCTACGTCAACCTTCTTCTTCAACGCTTTGACGAGGCAATGGACGATGCACTCTTGTCACTCACGCATGGCACCAGCAAAGAACAGCAAGCCTTAGACGCAAAGGCCTACCACCGCGCTGGCAGTGCGGCATACAATCTGGGCAATTTTGAGGACGCCAGAAGGTTTTTTGAGAATCAAGAGAACCTTCAGCCTCGAAACCGACTGGCAAAGATGAGTTTGCAAAAAGCTCATTTGCGCCTCCAAGAGAAAACGACTGGTGTGTACGATTTGGAAAAGGCTCTTTACAACTTGTCCAAGACTCAAGGCCGAACCGATGTTGCAAGTTTCAACGGACATACCGACATTAGAGAAAGCTCGGGGGCTGGCCGCGGCCTATTTTCGACACGCGATATTGAGCCAAACGAGATCATCATGTGCGAAAAGGCCTTTTGTGTCGTGTTTAGTTACGACTCCGAGGCTTTCTCCGCCCTCACGTGTGATCTTGGGAATGACGCCGCTATTGGAGTTTTTCCTACCGGCTTGCAAAAGTCCGTGGTACAAAAGCTCCTGAATAACCCCTCTCAGATTGAGAAAGTGTTGGGTCTCTTCAGCGAGTATAAAGGCCTCCGAGATAAGCTTTACGAATGCGATGGTAGCGCGGTGCTCGACACGTTCCAAATACACGACATTGTCCAACGGAATGCTTTTGGACTAGGTCAACAGAGCGATGACGAGGACATTAGCAACGCCAGCACGGGCCTCTGGATCCGAGCAGCACATATCAATCACTCATGTGTTTCAAACGCGAAGAAAGACTACGTGGGCGACCTCATGATCCTCCGTGCTAATTGCCGTATCGCAGCGGGCGAGGAAATCACCCACAGTTACGATGAATCCAGCGATTATGATACCAGGACTGCAGCACTCCAAAAGACATGGGGGTTCCGATGTCGATGTGAGCTCTGCGTCGCAGAAGAGGCAGACGGCCCAGCTTTGCGCAAGATACGCCAGGCGCTGGAAAGCGAAGCAAACGTCTTTGTGCAAAACGCAGAACCGTCACAGGCGAAGACTATTACACTTGCCAAAGCCAAACGTCTCCGTCGAGCTCTGTTGGACACCTACAGTGAGAAGAGATACAGAGGGTTGCCTCGTCGGGCGGTTTTTGGGATTGAGCAATGGCTTCAGGCGGCTCGAGCTGTATATTGATAGGAAGCATGTCGATGAGCCAATAACTCATGTCATGTATTAGTGTCGAGCAATATGTACCCAAGCTCAAAACCACTCAAGGTGGCAACGTCGTGTACAGAATGTCGCCGTATAACTGTGTTATGCTCGATAGCAAGGCCAAGCCCGTAGCAGTAGCAGTGTTAGCGCGGGGACCCTTTTGTGAACAACCCCACGCTGTGGTGCCCCGCATTCCGCATTGGAGCACCGGGCATTCGGGCTCGGCATTTCGCGCAGTCGGCCGGCTGCAACGACCCATCTCGATCATCCGTGCTTGTCCAGGGAGAAAATCTGCTCATGTAATTAGAGACTCCTCAAGCGCTGCTAACAGTGGGTTGTGAGATGCATCCCCTGGCACCACTCCTCAGCAAAGAGAGCTCCTTCCCCAGTTCGGCAGTCGGCGGCTCTTAGACCCACTGGGAGCTCCGGGCAAAATGCCGGACCGAAAATTTTCACCCCTCTATCGATAAGGCGCCGGAGGGGCAGCAGCCGCCAATTCTGAAGCGTTGCAGACGAACCTCGACTCGCTTTGTTGGGAGTCACGCCCTTCGGCAAGCCTTTTCACAAAGGTCGTGGTCCATCCCCTCGCAATCCCCGACGATGCCGCACGAGATCCTGGTCGGTAGCTCGTGCTACACGGCGTCCACGGCGCAGGAGCTACGGGCCCGCGCTAACAAGACCAGCCAGCCCCGGATCAAGCAGATTCGCGGCCAGTGGGTGTACTATGTCGACTTCAAGGACGCGAACAAGGCCGCTCTGGGCCAGGTCAAGCTGCTGCTCCAGGACGTCGACTCGGAGCCCCTCCTTGCGTCCGAGAGTGGCGGCAACTCCATCAGCATCTACGTAACGCCTCGCTATCTCTCGCCTTGGAGCTCCCAGGCCACGAGCATCGCCCATGTGTGCGGATTGAAGGACCATGTTGGCCGCATCGAAAAAGGGCGGCTCGTCGTCGTCGACTTTGAGGAGCCCTTCGAAGCGGGCCAAGATGCGCCCCTGCGCGAGGTTCTCCATGATCGCATGACCGAGATCTTCGCCTACGAGAAGCCGTCATTGGACGTCATGTTCCAGGACAGCGCCCCGTCCCCTCTCGTCGTTGTCGATATCTTTGCCGACGGGAAGGACCCTCTGGCCGTCTTGAAGGCCTACAATAAGGAAAAGGGCCTCAGCCTCGATGAGTCTGAGATGGAGTATCTCGTCGACGTCTTCAAGAAGCTCGGCCGCCCGCCTCACGATGTCGAGCTCTTCATGTTTGCTCAGGTCAACTCTGAGTGGGTTGCCCATGAGTCCCAGCTGTCACTCCTTTGCAACTACTGACCGGTATCATCAGGCACTGCCGCCACAAGGTCTTCAATGCCAGCTGGACGATTGATGGCGTGCGCCAGGACAAGAGTCTGTTTGAGATGATCCGCAACACTCACAAGAAGACGCCCGACTTCACCGTCTCAGCGTACAGCGACAACGCCGCTGTTCTTCAGGGAGAAGAGGCCAACTTCTGGTCTCCCGACTACTCTACCGGCTCGTGGAAGCTCACTCCTGAGGTCGCGCATATCCTGGCCAAGGTCGAGGTGAGTGCTGGCGTCTTGGATCTATGATTTGATACTTCGTGCGGGACAATTGTTAACATTACTGCCCGTGGTAGACGCATAATCACCCTACCGCTATCTCGTAAGTGTCTTCCGGCTTTGTATCCACGCCATCAACTGCATATGTGGCTGACATGTTGCATGTAGGCCGTTCCCCGGCGCCGCCACCGGCTCTGGAGGAGAGATTCGAGACGAAGCTGCCGTTGGCAGAGGCTCCGTGACCAAGGGTGGGCTGGCCGGCTTCTGGGTCTCTGATCTCCTCATCCCCGACCATCGTGCTCCTTGGGAGGTTGACATCGGCCGTCCGGCACACTACGCAAGCAGCCTCGATATCATGCTGGAGGCCCCCATCGGAAGCGCACGCTTCAACAACGAGTTTGGCCGGCCCTGTCTTACTGGCACATTCCGCACGCTTCTTACTCCATCCACTCCGACTGCATCCCCCGAGACCGCCGAGGCCAACGAGTGGCGTGGATACCACAAACCTATCATGCTGGCTGGCGGAGTTGGCACAGTCCGTCCCCAAAACGCTCTCAAGGAAGAGAAGTTCGTTCATGACGGCGCGCATGTCATTGTCCTGGGTGGCCCCGCCATGTTGATTGGCCTTGGTGGTGGTGCCGCGTCGAGCAATGCTTCGGGAGAAGGAAACGCTGACCTGGACTTTGACAGCGTCCAGCGTGGCAATCCCGAGGTTAGTATTTGGAGAATCTACTTGCTTATCTCTTGGCTGACTTGTTGTGACAGATGGAGCGACGAGCGCAGATGGTCATCAACACGTGTACCGCTCTGGGCGAGCAGAATCCCATTGCCATGATCCACGATGTGGGAGCAGGCGGTCTCTCTAACGCTCTCCCGGAACGTAAGTCCACCCGTATGAGGCCTTGGCCTTACTTGCGAGCTAACACGCTGCTGCAGTCGTCAAGGATGCTGGCTACGGCGGCAACTTTGAGCTTCGCCAAGTCGAGAGCGCAGACAAGAGCATGAGCCCGTTGCAGATCTGGTGCAATGAGTCCCAAGAGCGATATGTCCTCTTGATCAACCCAGAGAACATGAACCGATTCACCAGCATTTGCCGTCGCGAACGTTGCGGATTCTCCGATGTCGGCTCCGTTGCTGCGAGAGACGCCAGCGGAGAGTCGAAGCTGGTTCTCACGGACCGAGAATCGAAGGAGTACCCTCGACCGATTGATCTGCCGATGGACGCTCTATTCCCCCCCAAGCGCCAGCAGGACCGTACAGTGACATCGAAGAAACCGACTTTCCCAGCTTTCGACGCGCTGCCAGCTCTTCAACAAGCTTTCGGCGATAAGCTCGATGACTCGGACCTCTTCAAGAAGGCAGTTGAGCGAGTGTTCCTGATGCCTGCTGTTGGCTCCAAGTCTTTCCTCATCACCATCGGCGACCGAACTGTCGGCGGTCTCACGACCCGTGACCAGCTGGTTGGCCCTTGGCAGACTCCCGTGGCAGATGTCGCTGTGACCGCCACGTCATTCAGCCTGGGCGGGAAGCAGAGGACCGGCGAGGCCATGGCAATGGGCGAGAAGCCGACACTGGCGCTCATCGACCCCGCGGCCTCGGCGAGAATGGCTGTCGCTGAAAGTCTCTTGAACATTGGTGCTGCCGACATCATGGGCGAGCTGCGACGCGTCAAGCTTTCCGCCAACTGGATGGCTGCCGTCAGCCACCCCGGCGAGGGCGCAGCGCTGTACGAGGCTGTTCGAGCTATCGGCATGGAAATGTGCCCCGAGCTGAACATTAGCATCCCGGTCGGCAAGGACTCTACGTCCATGAAGGCGGTCTGGAAAGAAAAGGACAGCATGATGAGTGTCACGGCACCCGTTTCCGTCGCCATTTCTGCTTTCGGCGTCGTCGAGGACGTGAGGAACACGTGGACGCCGCAACTTCAGCGAGTCGAAGATGCTGGAGAATCGATCCTCCTATTTGTCGATCTCGCAGAGGGGCGGAAGGCCCTGGGCGGCTCGGCACTCGCCCAGTCTCTGGGTGCCATCGGTAACGAGGTCCCTGACATGAAGAACTTTGGCCTCATGACCGACTACTTCGATGCGCTGTCGCAGCTGCACAAGAGCGGTGTCGTCCTGGCTTATCACGATCGATCGGACGGCGGCTTGATCACGACCATCGCCGAAATGATGTTTGCCGGCCGATGTGGTGTTGACATGATGATGGACGGCATCTCCAAGTCTGGCGGCGCTGCTGACATGATCGAGGCGCTCTTCAACGAAGAGCTTGGAGCTGTCTTCCAGGTCAGAGCCTCGGATGAGATCAACTTCAAGAGATGTTTCGCGACCTGCGGGCCGCCACATGGATTGGTCCGCAAGTTTGGTGTTGTCAAGTCAAAGACCAAGCAGAGCTTGACGATCCGTCATGGCGGAACGACCTTTGCGACGCTCGACCGCGCTGAGATGCAGCAGTGGTGGTCGAAGACTTCTCATGTGATGCAGCGGCTGCGAGACAACCCTGCGTGCGCAGACTCTGAATACTCCACCATTGCGGACTCGGAGGACCCGGGCATGTCTTACAACCTCAGCTTTTCCGTAGCAGAAAACATCCTCCCCCTTACGTCGTCGATTACGGGATTCTTCGGCAAAGCTCCCCGTGTGGCGGTCCTGAGAGAACAGGGCGTCAACGGTTACGCCGAGCTGGCCTTTGCCTTCAAGGCTGCCGGCTTCGAGCCCGTCGACGTCCACATGACCGACGTCCTCGACGGCCGCTCCTTGGCTGACTTTACCGGCCTGGCCGCGCCCGGTGGCTTCTCCTACGGTGATGTTCTCGGCGCCGGTCAGGGTTGGGCCAAGTCCATCCTGATGCACGAAAACACTCGCCGGGAATTTGGCGAGTTTTTCAAGCGACCCGATACGTTCGCTTTGGGCGTCTGCAACGGATGCCAGCTGCTCACGAGGATCAAGGAGCTGATCCCGGGCGCGGAGCACTGGCCGGCGTTTGTGCACAACACCAGCCAGCAGTTCGAGGGCCGTGTCTCCATGCTCAAGATCGAAGCGGACGAGAGCAAGCCGTCGGTGTTCTTCCACGGGATGAACGGCTCGACGCTGCCGGTTGTGGTTTCTCACGGAGAGGGCAAGGCCCAGTTCCCTTCGCCAAACTCACTGCAGGAGCTCTCCAACTCCGGCATGATTCCCGTGCGCTACGTGGACAACCGCCTCAAGGTCACGGAGCAGTACCCGTACAACCCGAACGGCAGCCCAGAGGGTGTTGCCGGCGTGTCGAGCAAGGATGGCCGCTTCGTAGCCATGATGCCGCATCCCGAGCGCACGGTCCTTGCCGACGTGGCCAGCTACGTGCCCCGAGAGGCTGTGGAGGAATGGGGCGAGTTTGGCCCCTGGGTGCGCATCTTCAGGAGTGCCCGCAGATGGGTGGGCTAGACGGGGTGTTTATGGGGAATGTCGTTTGCAGCAAGTATTACCGAGGTCATGAAAATTAGATGGGTAAGGGACGTATTTACAAGTTTACCGGTTAGTTTCGAGTAGCAAATGTCCACATAAGATAGGTGTGGATGCGATCAGAATGGATGATCTGGTCTCTCAGTGGTCATGCTCAACTCGCGGTGACGTGATGTGTGGCAGACTGGGCCCCCCTGTCAGCTATCGCAGCACGGCTAACTGCACTATTGGCTCCGGAGTGCGATCTTGCTCAGGTCCTCCTTGCCTAGTGCACAGGACAACTACACAGAACCTCCATACCTGTCATGCCAGGCTTTGCCTGCAACGTTGTCGTTGCAGCAGGCGGTTGCCCGGGTGCCTATCGGAAGGGAGACACAATTGTTTTGACCACTCCGTCCGAAGGCCTGTCGCCTTGTTTTGCACGCTACAATGAGATCTTTCCAGCTGACGACCTCATCTATCACTACCGTAGGTGTTCATATTTTCCATGCGGGGACGGAGAGAGGCAGCGGCGGCGAGCTCAGAACAGCAGGTGGTCGAGTTTTCTCCGTCGCTGTATACGCAGCCACTCTTGACGAGCGATTTCCCTTGCGTATGGGGGCGTACAGCATATTCAGTTCGAAGGCATGTTCTATAGGCGGGATATTGCCTGGAGGTGAAGAACCGATACGTCTCTAATAGGGGAAATTAGCTAGCATTACGTTGCTTATCAAAATCCCTCGTGATACATGTTGGAAACACCTAACTATAACTTAAATTATATTCACCCCCCGCAACGTAGTATCGCCGTCACATGAAGGAGCTCCCGGCAGTGCCAGGCGGCTAAGTTAATGGTCACGAAATGAAATTTAACTCCCCCTATTCCCGCAGGCGGAGGCGTAAAGCGTCATAGATCCGCAGCAGCGCCTACAGGGCCTAAAATCGTCATAGAGCCTCTTAGACTTTCCGTGGATATCCAGATCATCATGTCACGTCAACAAGGCCCGCACTTATAACGCCGGGCCTTCCCAGCACTCTCGCCTGAGCCTCATGTACCACGCCTGCTTGTGCGGAAACGAAACCTGCCGCTCCTTGGTGAACCCCAGCTCCTCGAGGTGACGCAGAATTCTGTCAATAGGTCAGCAACGGCGCTCGCTTCTCGCCATGAAGCAGGCGCTTACCTAGCATTGTCGACCCTCGGCTCCAGACAGACATTGACGGTGCGGAAGTCGGACGTCAGGCACCAGTGCACCAGTCCCGTAAGCCACGCCGGCACCCTTCCGCGCGCCCACTCCTCTCCTATCATTATGTGCACGCCGCGATCAAAGTCGCCGATCTCGCCGCCGACGTGCCGCCCGAGCGCGTCCTCCTTGACCCAGTATATCTCAAAGTAGCCAAACGGCACGCCGTCCCAGAGGCCCATGGCGGGGAACGAATGCTTCGTGCACAGCGCGCGCTCGAGGCAGCCGGGTTGGTAGTCGCCCCAGAACTCGCGGACTCTCGGGTTCGCGTGCCACGTCTGCAAGAGGGACGTGTCGCTCATGGCGGCCGCGTGGTTGTGCTCCGGCGGCTTGGGGCCCACGGGCCCGAGGTACGGCACCGGCTTCTCCGACGAGGACGCCACGCGGAAGGACAGGTACTGGCCCATGCTGGGGACGAAGCGCGTGTAGAAGACCTCGCCCATCCGCGGCGGCTTGGGGCGGTGGGGGTGCCGGACGCCGTCGGTGAAGACGTACTGCAGCGGCGGGGGCGGGTAGTAGGTAGGGAGATGCGACGTCGAGTAGAAGGGCCCGATGGGGAAGCTCGGCGTGCTGGCGACGGTCATGGGCATCGGCCCTCCGGGGACGTCGAAGTGCGGCAGCGGCGAGCTCTGGCGCCACCCCGGGTTGGGCGACTCGCTGCGGATGGGCGAGCTGGGCCGGCTGCCCGTCCCTGTCGGCGAGCCGGGGTAGGACGCCATGCCGCGGATGGGCTGCAGGGTGAAGAGGAACAGGCGGGCGGGGATCTGCCAGAACATGCGCCTCGAGACGAACATGCTCGCCCAGCTGTCGCCGCTGTCGTCGACGCTGGTGCCGACGGCCGTGTCCTCGGCCGCGATAAGCCCCATGCGCTCCAGCTTGGGGATCAGGTTGCGGCTCCGCAGGACGCCGTCGCGCCTGATGTAGATCTTCCACTCGCCCGTGGGCTTCGCGCCGTGGGGCGTGTCCTCGCTGGCCTCGGTGTGCAGCGCGTAGCTGGGCTCGGGCTGGTGGAAGTACCAGTAGAGCGTGACCCAGAGCATCATGGCGATCTGGCGCGTCGGGCTCGCGGCGGGCTTGAAGTCGGTGTCGGACGGCTGGGAGATGGACGAGATGAAGAGGGTGTCGCCGTGCAGCGTCGGCCGCGTGAACGGCCGCGAGCGCTTCTTGTGCAGCGCCCGCGAGATGTCGTCGTCGCCGTCCGGCAGAGCCGCGTCCTGCGCCGGGGCGCGGTCCCTGGCCTCGCCGTCAAACACGTGCGTGTCCTCCTCGGTGTGCAAGACCGTCGTCCACCCCACGGGGAACGGGTGGTGGTGCGTGTTGTGCTCGTGGCTCCGGAACCCCACGCCCGCGAACACGGGGTTCACCGTGAAGATCTGCCCGTCGGGCAGGTGGATGATCTGCGGCGCCATGATGGTCCGCGCGCGTCTCGGTGGTGCCGCTCGCCAGCCCAAGATCCGTGGGGCAAAGGCAGCTCGAACGCGACCGAAGCAGGTTGATATAGACGGAAGCGAAGCGGGGCAGCAGCCTGCGGCGGGGTTCGCAGCGCGCGTATATACGAAGCCACCGGCGTCGAGCTGTTGGGCGCGCGAGCAATAGATGGAGCTTCCGAGCTCAATGGATTCAGAACAGCCCCGCGCAGTCGGACCACGCGGGAGCGCCCGGGCGACGTCGAGTCAAGCTCAAGGATCGCCCGTTCTGGCCGGGCGACATGCGGGCGCTGGATGAGGCGGTTGTGACAAATGCGCCGCCGGCGATTGGCTGGAGGCGGGAGCTCCTCTGGTGTGATATGGAGATGAAGTCGTGGTCTGGTGGGGTGATGCTGCTGCGGAGAAGGGTCCCGGGCCGACGGAAACATGTCACTGGAGTCGCGGGAGCCGTGGCTTGCGCGCTAACACGGAGCCGCCCCGATCAAACTCCACAGCTCCTCGCGTGCAATTGCTCAAGAGGGCGTCGAGGCGGCCGAACATTGTTGATTCCCGAAATGCGCTGGCACCGCCGAACCGATTGCCAGCATCGCAAAGCCACCTCCGAGTCTAGACCGCGCGTTGCGTGCCAAGCCGCCAGCCCAGGATCGAGAGACAACATGCTCACTGCTAAACCTGTTATTCTGTTTGCCAGACTAGATTGCTTGCGCCATGCCATCCATCGCCGTCTACACTAGGATAAAGTACAATGCTGCTTGCTCTTGTTGCCTCGCTCGCTAAACTCCAAAACAATGCCACGACCGACTACTCTCAGTCCTTCTTCTTCTCCGTCTCCTTGGCCGCGCCATTGTTGCTCTTGCTCTTGCTCGTACTCGTGCTGGACCCCTCGTCCTCGTCTTCGTCCTCCATCCCCTTCTTCTTGCGCTCGTTCCTCTCCTGCTCCAGCACCTCCTTGACCTCTTCGCCGCCCAGGTCCCTCGTCTCGTCCCACTCGACGTCGTACTCAGTCGCGACCATGCGAATCTCCCGTCTCAAACTATTGGCTTCAAACACTAGCTGCTCCCACCGGTGCGGATCGAACCCACGCTCCTGGTACAGCGCATTCTGCCGCCGCGACACTGTCAGATTCATGGCTGCTTTGTAAGATAGGTCCCTGCTAATGAAAAGGAACCAGAGGTAGCCAGCCATGATGGTCGTCAGGCCGGCCAGGTACGTCACCGGCTCGACAACATCCCAGCCTAGCTCAGTGTGAAATGATCTACGAGTAGATGCAGTCAGTAATCTACATGCAGGCACTCCTGTGCAACTTAGGAGCTTTCCAGACGATGGACAACTCACACGTAGTAGACTATCGCCCACCAGCTCGCCAGCGCTGCGAAGCCGCCCTTTGCCAGCCGGTGCGCACCCTTGTGCGCGAGCTCGTCGCACTCTCTCTTGATGTGTGACTTGGCGTCGATTTGCCGTGACATCTTCCGCAGCCGCATGCGCATGTAGTACGTCCGGTCCTTGAAGCTCGGCACCGCCACACGCAGCTCTTTGGGATGACCCTCGATCTCGATCGCAAACTCTTGGCCACGCGCCGCATCCCTTATGACTACATATCGTTAGTACGCTAAGTCTACTTCCACAGGAGGATTTGATACGTACAATCACCCACCTCGGTGCTGCTGGACCAGCGCACCCAGTTTGTCTCGCTCTTGCTGGGTCCCTCGCGCCCGAGACCTGAGTATGCCGCCACGTTGGCGCCGTTCTTGTCCGGTGATTTGTTGTTCTTCGTCTCCTCGCGGTCCGCTTCCGCGCGGAAGATGATGTTGGGAAGCTTCTCGCGGCCGTCGATCCACACGGGCGGTATCTCGGCCTGGATCAGCCTCTCCAGGTACGAGAGCGGTTGCTGGGGATGCATGAGCAAGGCCAACGGCTCGACGGTTTCCTTACCCCAGCCCTTCTTGTCCTCTTCGTCCGGATTGATGGTCTCCTGGTCGGGATGGAAAGGCATGGGAAGGATGAGCTTCAGCAGCCGTGTCGGGGTTGTGAGGAGGCGCCCTGGTCAATATTAGCTGCGCTCCAGTCTGTTGAGAGTCCGCAGCAGAGCATCGTCACCTTTTGTCGCGTCGCCCCCCGAGGGATCATTCGAGGTCGTCTCGGGCAAGGCCTTGCTGCTTTCCCTCTGCCAGGGAGCAGTATCGACCTTGCGTTGCGCGCTTTTGGCGGTCCATGTCCGCCGCTGCTCCTCGCGTGCTTCAAACTCCTTGTACGAGCGCGTCGTGGTTTTGCTCTTGTCGTCTCTGCGCTGCGCTGCCGAATGTGAAAAGACCCTGGTACGCTGTGCCGTTGCTCTGCAGCTAGCGGCCAGGCACCGGTTCTGGGACGACAGCGTCAGGCGAGGTGTCGCCCGCCGGAAGACACAATTCATGGCGCACCGCGAGCTCGGGCTTTCGCAAACTGCCCAGTGTATCCTCCTCGTCCTGTCCGCCAGGCCACGAATTTTAATGGCGGGTCAAGACGAAGAGTTGGCGTCCGTCAGGGCAGCTGAACCTGCTGCGAGACACAGGGGTGGCTCATGACGTCAGGTGGGTCTGGCTCAGCACGCAACGATCGCCAAGCTCCAATGGAGCCGATACCCTATACTGCCGCGAAGCCCAACTTGATGGCCGACCCGACCCTTGGTCTTGCCAACCATGAAACGTTGATGCATCCTTCTTGGAGCACTGCGTGCTTGTGTCTGGCTCTATCTAGCCCTGGGCGTCTCGCCTATAGCGCAATCAGGCTCTGCAAGTAATGGACTCTTCAGCGCAACTGGGAAACCTGTGCAGAGTTGAAATCCAGAGTTCTGTCAGGTGCTTGGTATTGAGGTCCAGCTTCTTGACGCGATGTGACATAAATGCAGAGATCACTTAGCAAAGGTACACAGATTGATTGGATAGTTAAATTGATTTGACTCCCAGGGCTCCTTATCGACAGTTTGCTGTCGCTGAAGCCGGCCCCTGACCCCACACCCTGACACTCCGGTATCAATTGCAGGACATGCATACAGACGGCGCGCAGTTTCCAATGTGGTTTCGGGTAGGTGGAGTTTTGGACATTGAACATTGCTGCGGTCAGTCTATTCTTGGTCACTTGAGACACCATGCGGTGGTCTCTCGGTACGTCGCCAACAACGCCGGCCACGTCTCAACCAACGCAAAGACTCTGCCACTGGACAGCCTTTTTCCATCACAAAGAATTTTGCAGGTTCTTCTTAACCAGCTCTCAGGTAGTGAGAAAATGGCGCAGTGTTCAGTAGATTTGTCCATGTTAAGCCGGAGTGTCGGTGTAAGTGAGGGCAAGACCGCGACAGCTCCTTCCGCATCAGTGCGCATCAGGCCAACAGGTAACAAGAACACCATGAGATCAGTGCATTCTCTAAGTCTCTCTAGCATCGTGTTCGTGTAGTCTTCTTATCGTCAGTATTACGCTGCCGACGAAGCCCCTGCTGCCGCTCACCGTCCCTGCTCGCGCCTCGTGCTGTCTCCGTCCCTGGACCGCCTCGTGCTCCTCCGTCCCCCGGCTGCCCCGCGCCGTCTCCGTACCGAGACCCCGACGACGACCTCGAAATCCCGCAGCCGTTTCTCTTTAGTAGGAGCGGCTCATACTATTACACATACTTGAGTGTTCCAGGAGTATTCAAACCTTCCATATCTGACCTGTTCTCAGTCCATTGGCGTTCTCGCTATGGATTCGGATCTCAGCAGACAACTCCAGGACTACGCTCAGAACCTGGCGCAGAGCGTCCTCGATAACTACGCGCTCGCCGAAAAGTATAACACGGAGCGTGATAGCCTCAAGTTCGGCTCTTTCAATCACGAATCGCGGGCTAAGATCAGAGAGCTCGGAGTCGATGCGACTGATTGTTCTAACGATGGTCTCCGAGGGCAGATAGAACTACTGTCGCTCCTTATGAACCTGTAAGTACTCCTCATAGCGACGTCCATGGCATCGACTTACACTGTTGTACAGAGACCAAGGCGTCAACATTTCGCCACTTACTGAGAGGGCTACGGCCGTGGACTTTCCCTTGTCCGATAGTCAGACGCTTCGCGAGGACGTCGAGGAGCTGCGATTTGAAGCGCGAGCCAGAACAAAAGGCGCTGATACGCCGGTCGACCACAACAACGAGGCTTCTCACACTCTCGTCAAGCCCGACAGTAAGTAGCGACCGACTGCCCACCATCAGCCTGCTAGTAATAACCAGATTCTCACAGCAGCGGAACATGCTCTTAGGGGCCAGTATAGCGACTCGGCCACTAGCCAGTCAATTGCCCTAGAAGCTACGAACCAGCCTTATGGTAGCCGCGGACAGAGTTCTGGCAGCGACAAGCCGAGTTCCGGCAGTAATGCGCAGGCTTCTCACAAGCGGAAGTGTATGTACCCCAAGTTAGCCCTTGCGAATTCCGCCTGGTAACTTAAGAGAAGTAGCACCTGTGCAAGACGACGATGTCCCACTTGCGCAACGACGTCCGGTTCGTTCGTGTAGAACGTCATGTAGCAGCCAACCAGCGAAGAATCTCCCGGCACACGATGCGGAGCATGAGAGCAATCGGGAATGGATAGAGCCCGATTGCATCCTTGTTAAAGAGGACGAAAGCGACCTGGATTGTTTCGGCCAAAGCCTCCGCGAAATCGCTGATTATAACGTTGACGACGTTGACGACGTTGATGTCGACAGCGACAAAGCTACGACTAAGCCAATCAAGACTTACGTGCCGTACGAGGATGGACCTCTGACCCGAATCGGGCCCCAACCTATCAAAGCACATAACCCCGATGTCCGGTCCGGGCCTTTGAGTGTTGCTAGCACTGTATTAGCAAAGAAAGTGAGGCAACTTCAGCGTACAGTTGATAAGAAGATTCTCGATGCCGACCTAACGAGCTTCGAAACTTTGAACATTAGTATCGTTACACAGCTCACTGCCTCATTTATCGAACACGAGCAGGATCGCTTTAAGCGCTTTTGCGACTACTCAGGGTCGGAAATCAGCTGGACAGTCGGTCCGAGGTCGATGTCTATGGAGGCTATTTACCCTTTCGTCTCCTGGAGTAATCAACTCGCATACCATGCGCCTCCGAACGTCTGCCTTACTACAAGCGTGGCCAATCTGGTAAAAGGTCGACGTCCGATTATTATTCTCCCGGCCCTGGCCGTTTGTCTGAACGCGACGGGTAAAGACCTGGTTATAGACACCGCTAGAATGACATGGGCATTCAACGCTCTCACTAATATCGGTATACTAGCTCGACTTTTCCTCTTCAACAGTAGCCATTCGCAAAGCCGAAAGGTTTGGAAGACTTGGAGCACGGAAAAGCAGCAGTCCGTCCTAGAGGCAGCCAGGACTGGCATGAAAAACGATGCGGTTTCGCAAGCTCTTCGTGATACAACCGATATGACCATGTTTGTGCCAGCGTCTAGCCCGGGCAAATCCAGCGCATGGAAGACGTGGGAGCGAAAATACTCCACACTGGTCGCTATTGCAGGACAATACGGACTGACGGCTGAAGAGTTCCAATTCTACTTAACTATCCGGTCGCCACGCCCCCTCGCCCGCCCAGTCTTATACCCTTACTATTACCTATCTCGACCCCAGGCAGAAGCTATGGGATGGGACTGGCGTCATCTGGTTGCTACCGCCCAAGCGACGATCACGAATATGCGAGATCGATGTAACCGGCACGCTGAGAGAGCTGGACTCGGCGAAAACACTGTCGACTTCGAAGTTTTTATTTACTGGCTGGTGGCTCACTACAGCAAATTGATCCAGGACCTCAAGCGCCAATGGCCAAGTTCTTCAGCGGAGCAGATTCGATTTCGCATTCTGGATCGTTGGGGCTTGCCAATTGTGCCATGGAGAGGAAGCCCACTAAAAGCATCCCTCTGCAAGAAGCAGGACCACGGTATTGCTATGAGGTTCGGAATAACTTGTCACGACAATGAGAAGTTTGACCCACTGAGACACATCGACCTCGAACGCTGTACAGTCACGATCGACTCGTGCTCAACTAATATCGCAATGTGGAACCACTCGGCAGATAGCTGGGCTGGTATTCGTTGCGTGTTACGCCGTATTCCACTCAACCATCCCTTTTGGAAGCTGGATAAGTCTCTCGGTATGGGTATATGGAGAAGTCGAGGCCAGTTCAACAATCTCTTCCAGCCTCTTCATCCGGAACCCGAGTTCAATACTCCTCTTGTCGATATTGAGGCCTGGATCCCGGGTACCGAGTCTCGCAGCCACAACTCGTTCTAGTGCAACGAATGTGATTGCGGACTTGAATTCAATCACGCAGGCTTTTTAATCGCACACAAGCGACAATGTCATAGCAATCACACCGGCGCCAACGACGATTCGGGCGATGAAGATGACGGAGATGACTCTGACCAGGATGCTAAGGACACCGCATACTGGGGCGAGAATCCATCGAAGCCTCATCGTTGTCAACATGATCAGTGCGGTAAAGCCTTCGGTTCGGCCTACGAACTTAAAACCCACGAAAAGAGTCATGATATTAACAGAGAGAAATCGTTCCTTTGCCGATTCGAGGGATGCGGCAAGTCCTACTTTACGGCCTCGCAGCGCGATGCGCACGAGAACACACATAAAGGGCGGCAATTTCCCTGCCAGTATCCGGAGTGCGGCAAGTCTTTCACCAGCGCCAAAGGCCTTCGTGGGCACGAAGTGATCCACAAAGGAACCTTCGCATGCCAATATCCGGGTTGTAAAAAATCATTGAACTCGAAGGTAAGTCTTGAAGCTCATGAGAAGTATCACAAAAGGTTTCCTTTCCAGTGTGGGCAATGCGGGAAACTAGAGAAATTCCAAAATGACTTGGATTTTCATGTAAAGCTTCATCATGAAACCGCACCTGGCGATGATCCGCTTAGATGCTATGTGTGTGGCAAGTTGTTCACGGATAAAAGGAATCTGAAAAAGCACATGAAACAGGTTCACTGGAAAGATCATGCTCCTCGGGGGCGCTGATACTTAGGAATTAATGGTAATATAAGACTGTTCTGGCGTTCATATCACGCGAATACGTTGCGATGCGGCAACGACGTTCGTACCAGAGGATATAGCGCATAAAAGCAGCAGCAGGCAATCCAGCCTGTAAAATTCGATAGACGCAAAGACCAGAGCCGAGACAGATACGAAGATCGAGAGAACTGGTAGCAAGTCTTTCCAGCTACCGACGAATCGACTCGATAGAGCAAAGCAAATCAAATCAAACCAAACCACTAAAGCGCCTTATTCTGATCCGTTCCGCCAACCACCAGCACAGCACCAATGCTGAGAGGAGTCAAGTCATTCGCTACTTCGAGGTAGTAGGAGGCGCTTGCGCGAGGCACGAGCCTCACGGGGCAGCGGAAGGCGAGGCAGGTGGATGGCTGGGCTCCTGCGAAAGCGGAGAGGTGGAGAACGCCTCAGCAGTGCGGTTTCTGCGAGGGCGCTTTGGTTTGCGCGCTGTCTGCGGCTCAGCCAACTCATCGACGCGACGGTGACGGCGACGGCGAGTCGGAGGGTCCTCGTCATCGTCAGAAGAATACAGATCTCCCGTATCATCCAAAGCGATTCGGGTTATATTCAGAGGAGGGGGGGTCTTCTTCGAAGTCGAGTTTGCGGCGATTGGCGCGGCAGGAGGGGGAACTGCCGTCGAAGTAGAGGCAGTGGTGGTTGGCGCGAAAGGAATGCGAGTCAACTGCGGCTCCGCAATAGAAGAGGTTGACAAAGGGTAGTTCTCTTCCTCGGACTTGACGAGCGAGCCGGTCTGAGATAAGAGACCAAGACAAGTGGAAAGCTGCTTGACGACGAGGACAATATACTCGACACTCGCGCAGATGCTGGCCAGGGAAATGCTATCGGCATAGGCAATCTTAGTAGCGTCATTGTTATGAAGCTCTATTAAGGCCTTGGCGGTAGATTCGATCGATTTCACAGTCTGTTCGATGTCGCTAAGTGTGGCAATGAGCTTCGCCAGGACTCTAGTCAGCTCCTCATTCGCGACGGAAGCAGCGTCGCGAGCGTCAGAGGCAGCGCGGGCGGAAGAGACAAACTAATTAGAAGCTGATTAGAACGCTTAAAAGCGAGCCGTGTGCGCATGCATGCAGAGATCGACATACCTCCGGATCACTCAGAAGATTGTATTTATTAGGGTCGTCCGAACATACCGCGATGTAACGGTCGCGTGCGACTTTCTTGAGGGCGATGCCCTCGGCCTCAGCAGAAGCGGGGAGCTATCAGTGCGAGTTAGTATGAGACAGGACACGAGGGAATGGCAACCTACCGGAGTACAGATACGGTTATTAGCGGCGCACTCGTAGCAAGCTGAAGTGGTGAGCGCTGGATGGTAGATTAGCAAAGGTATTGACACAGATACGAAGTAGGAACCTACACTTCTGGTCCTAGCAGAAGGGCAACCCAGACTTGAGCATGAGGCCAACGCAACCATCGCACGGCACATCACGATCTGCACCAGCTTCAATGTTGTTCTGAGGGGTAGCGGTTTCGCCAGCAGGTGCGGCGGACTCGGCCAGGGGAGGGGGAGGAGAGCCAGCCATTGCGAACAAGGTGAAAGGCGTCGCTGATAATAGATGGTGGCGATAACACGCAGCGAAATAGCAGTGACTGCAGACGTAGATGTGAAAGGTGAAGTTAAAGGTGGAATGAAGACCACAGCTAGCGAATGGTCTGAGTCTCGATGAAGTTCTGCGGATTAAGACCGGCAGAAGATCGGGTTGATGGATTAAGCGGCGCTGCAAAATGCTCCGTACCCACCCTAAAATATCATCCTCCTGGCTCTTGAATTAGGTGGCATTTTCAGCTTTCAACCACGCAGCCGTCCTGTCTTTAATTAATATGGCGTTTGCTCTATGAGTTGTTGGGCAATCAATAATTAGTCTACTTCAAGCACGATTCCCGAAAAGGGTGTGCATTGGGGCCGCTGTTGCTTTGGCTTGCGGAGGGTGTTTCGTAGTTCCGGTGAAACTGTGAACACGCTTTTATCACTCAGGCCGGTTTGTTTGCGCAATCCGCTGCGCTTCTGTAGCCCGCACTAAATGCTGCTTGTGTGCGCTCTTTCATCTTTCTCCCTTCGCATCTTCCTTTCATTCCTTCATCATCGCCCTATCCTTCCTTCATCATTATCCTCTTTCTTTATTCTGACAACTGACAACTCATCTTCGTCGCGAACATGCCCAACTCTCCTGCGGATACCGCAGAGGTCGCACCGAGCCAGAATACCGCAGAGGTCGCACCGAGCCAGAAGAACATTCAGCGCGGGCCCGAGCGCGATATTCCTTGCGACAATTGCCTCGGGAAGATAATGTCGAAGGGAAAGAACTTCTGTTAGGAGCAGAGTTGTAGGTTTCTGCGCATTCTCGAGTCTGGGTCTTTGGCTAATCTACCTCTCTAATGTAGCTATCAAGACGTCAGCCTGCTTCGAGTGCGCCCTCGGTAGCCGTACCTGTATAAAGGTAGGTTCTTTGCTCCCCCGCTGCTGACTCTTGACTAATACTTGTTGGTAGATGGCTCCCTCCGTTATGGATAATGGTATTCGAGTTAAGAACTACGTCCGTGAGCACTGCGAGCCCGAAGGTAATCTTCTAGAGGACGGTCAGGTATATTGAACTCCTTACATATTCGTCCTGGACTCGGTTCTCACACGCATTAGTTCTGGAAAATCGCTCGCACTTGCAATGAATCCCGCAAGGCAGCGAGGAAGGCTGCAAAGACTGCTGCGCTTGCCGCGACTTCTGCGCCTGCAGTGACCGCGTCCCTGGATGTACCTCAACCTTCTCGAGCCGCTACTCCTGCTTCCCTTCCTGCTCCTGCGCCTGCGCCCGCGCCTGCCCCGGTTCAAGATGGTATCGTCATCGATCTGACCCAGTCTCGTGCGCCAGAAAATCTTGTTGCCGCAATCCCTGCCTCTGCCGCAGTCCCTGCCTCTGCCGCAGTCCCTGCTGCCGCAGTCATTGCCCCTGCCGACTCCGGAGCTATGGCGAAGCAGATCAGCCTCCTGGAGACCTTGGTCTCCCAAGGAGCAACTAATAATGCTGACCAAAAGGTGCTGATCTCACAAGGAGTTACTAACAATGCCAATCAGAAGGTGTTGATTTCGGCAATTGATAGAAGCACTAACAAATTGCATGATCTGAATCAAACTTTAAAGTCGATAGATAATACTATGAAATCCAGCTACAAGTCGCAGAAGGCCAGCACCAAAGCCTCCGAAACAAACAGCAAGGTTCTCGGCACGATTAGCACAGGTGTTACGAACATTGCTGCCGATACGAAAGGCTTCTCGACGCGACAGCGAGAGCCCATCGCTACTTCTTCGTCTCCAATCTTCGCAGACTCTAACCGTGGCGGCCCTGGTTCCTACTCGACAATGTTTGCCCCCGCGACAACCACTCTGTCGCGCCCCGGCACCAGCTCCGTGTTTCCGAATCCGGTGCTACCCCCCATTTTCGGCTCACGGCCTTCAGCTGGCTCCGTTCAGCCGAATACTCCGCTTTCCGATGCCGCTGCCACCGCGAAAGCGATTGCTGAAGGGCGTGCACAGTATCTGAAGGATATAGAGGGTGCTGATGACTCTGACGATGATGACCTTCCTCTTGATCCTCCTGCTCTTCATGCGGGACAGAAGCGACTTGCTACCGGTGACGCTGATGCGTCAAGCCAGTCAGAAGCGGCTGGTTCGAAGCGCACCCGCACATCTCCTGCTTCCAATACCGCTGGATCCGCTGCGAATTTGCAGTAATCTTCCACTCGCGCAGTATGGTTGCCGCTGGCAGCTCGCAACTTCCGCAAGCAGGGCGGAATGCCTGCTCCTCCTCGCCCCCCTAAGAAGTAGATGATGTCTCGCATCATCATCGCGTCTCGGTTGCTATGGTGGATGATCTTAGGGGCTGAGTGGTCTGGCTTGGTTGGCTTCGATAGTTAGTCGATAGCCGAATACCAAGATTTTAAGACAAGCAACCAGTCAGTACGAAACAAGCACTTGAAATTAATGTGAGGATGAAGCATACTATTCCTAAAGAATAAACATCGACATCGACGTTAGGTTCTAAGTGCCTAGTAGCGTGTAAGTATGAATAATGCCTCTGAATCCGGGTTACTGAAGCCACTCCTGCGAAGCAATGAACATACCATTTACGTTCGGCTGGGGCTAGAATACCTAATGGATGGTATCTACGGTGTAGCTGTTGGTATTTGTAACCAGGTCCAGTTGCTTAGTGTATCTCTTAGCGGTGAATGGCAGATGCTTCATCCTCATCCTAGCAGGAAAGTGATGCAGTCTTCCAGCGAGCTGAGTTTCAGAGATGGCTCTGGTAACTTGGAGTTTAAAGCGCCAGGGTAAGTGGAAAGGAGGCGACTCCAAACAACAGTGACAATTCGTAGATCATGTCGCATTCTGCCTTCTCATATAAGAAGAAGTGGTGCAAGAGCGGTTGGACACGGCGAATCATACCAAATGAAGAAATACAGCATGGCAGAGTGAAGATGATGGCTGAGGCGTCGCTAATGCTGTACGACAATGAATTTTATGTCCCCTGTGCAAGTTGATTGGGGAATTTCACTACGCGCTTCTGTGTAAACGAGTAAATGTAGACCGAAAGGCAGGCTCGATCGAGAAAGCGATCTTCTGTCTACCTGACAGTGCGGCACGCGGCCGTGCATCAACGAGCACACTGCGAACGTTTCCTGCATGGCTTTCGAAAACGCCGTTTGACGCGCTCCAGCTTTTTGAGAGGAGGGTTCAAGCGAGAGGTCAGCTGAGTTCCAAATTCGATGAGTTGCCCCGTGCAGGCTCGGTGAAATAATTACCAATTTGGGACTCTGATCCCGAGGGACAAGATGGGTGGGTTGTCGAACGGACACCAATCCAAAAATAAAAGACGCTCCCCGCAAAGCCCGCGTCTAACTTACCCCTGTTCAGACCATTGAATCGCGACATCGGCCCTGCCTATCGCGGCATTGCGGCCCAGCACCGTTCAACCTCTCCGTGGCGAGACAAAAGGACCACGGGCTGGGGACAAGTTGACAATTATTTGCTCCGCGACCGCGTCTAGCAACCCCCTTCTCGCGTCCGGCAACCTTCTGCCCGCCTCCGAGAACCAGGTCGACAAAAGTGCATGCGCTCATGCATGTCACGACCCCCACCAATCTTTTACCTCTTCTCCCCCAGGCCGCTCCGAGCGGGCTCTTTGTCCGTACGCTGGTCTGAAAATTGACTCGAATTCAATGCCCGTCCGCACAGTGTCTACGTCGCGGGGTTGAAGATTAACGTTGCAGTGTCGCATGCATGGTGGCGAACAGGCAAGTCCTTGCCTGCACATGGAGTGGGAAGTGCGGGCGGGAACCCCGAGCAACGACAAGGGCGACGACGGTAGGATCGTATGTGCCTCGGTTTAGGTGGGAGGAACTTGGTTATCTGGTAGGTGGAGTTTCCGAACGCTGCATGGGGCTTGCAGGTGGCCAGACACGAGCAGACGGTTTAGGTTGGCAGATAACCAGACACGACTCAATATGGTCACACAAAAGTTCCGATCTCACCCGTGGGAGTGGTAAAGGTACCTTCCGAAAATCCTCTCTGGCACTGATGTGTAGAAGCGTTGGTCCTCCCTCCGGTGTCTCGGCCAATTGTCTAGACCAGTCCGAATGAAGGGATCGTGAACGACGCTTCGCTATTGGTACCACGAGGCCAGTGGTGGCAATGGCACAACGGTGAGGTTGCATCACACCACTGATAAGCCTGATCCTTAACCCTAATCCTCATGGCATAGTTCCAATTTTGCCTTGATGGGAGGGAGCGGGGATGGATTTGAAAGGTCTCATAAAGTCGTACGGCGCCAACTCGCGCGCATGTGCTGCACGGTTCGTCTGCGCCTTAGACACAGCAAGCCATTCTCGATTCAAAGTGCACATCGTCCTCGTCCAGCGCTCTACCCAGCGCGCCAGACCCAATGGCCGACGACCTCATCATCGCAGGGCACAACCCGGTGGAGGGCAAGGCTCTCCCCGTCCCCAGCCACGAGGCCATCAACGAGAAGGTCCGGCTTGCCGCGGACGACGTAGACGCTGAGAAGAAGGAACTAGTGAACTATGAGATCAACGCTGCCTCCCCTCTATCTGACGGCGACGATCACGACAAGGACGAGGGTAGCGAGGATGTCATCATCATTACAGGCGCAGATGCCGCTACTCACCTGCTGCCACTGAGGGACGATGGTGAACCCTCCTTAACATTTCGAAGTCTCTTCTTGGCGACCTGTCTCTCGGCTTTCCAGGCTGTTATGAGCCAGATATACTCCGTGAGTATCATGTCGGCTCAAGAAGCCTTCAACAGGAGCTTATCTGCAAACAGTTCAAACCGACCACTGTTCCCATCTCGGGAACCTTTATTGTTCTTATTGCCTACTTTGTCGGCAAAGCATGGGCCACTTTTCTCCCACGCGGCGATAGGTTCGAAGCTCGATGGAGGCAGCAAGGGGGCCAAGGGAAACCTCCTCGATGGATACGGCTCATCTCTTTCTTCAATCATGGGCCTTGGAATTTGAAGGAACACGCAGTATGCTCCATTACAGCCACCTCTGCCTCTAACGCTGCCGCCAGCATCAACGTCTTCACGGCGCAGAACCTCTTCTACGACTTGCCCTTGAGTGCGACCACTATTATTTTGAGTACCATTTCAATTGGACTGTTTGGATACGGCCTGTGCGGTATCCTACGTCCTATTGCTGTCTGGCACGTCGAGTCTGTCTACTGGAGCACTCTTCCTACAGTCAAGACCCTCCAAGGGCTCCATTGGAATGACTTGAAGAACTCGAAGCCTCTCCGGGTCTTCTGGTACAGCTTCGCTGGCATGTCTGTCTACGAATTCTTCCCCGCCTACATCTTCCCGTGGCTCAATTCCGTCTCCATACCGTGCCTCGCTGCAATGAAGGCAACTGGGGACAAGGCAGCTGTGCTCACAAATCTTTTCGGTGGTGCCACCAACAATGAGGGATTGGGGCTTTTCAGTCTCTCTTTCGACTGGCAATATGTAAGTCGCCGTTTTTGCTTTAGTGACAACGCTAACAGAATACTCTCTTTCGCAGATCACTTCGGCCAACACCTCTTTTCCCCTGAAGCTTCAAGCACACGCAGCCTTGGGCTTTTTTGCTTGCTTCATCGCAATGATCGGTATCTACTACAATAACGCCTGGGACTCCTTGTCGCAGCCATTTATGTCGACAAAACTTCGAATGGAGAATGGCACAGCTTATCCCATTCATGCTGTCTTTAAGGGAGGTGTGCTTGACGAGGATGCTTTGGCTGTGCACGGCATCCCATGGCTAAGCGGGAGCTTTGCATACGCAATGTTCATTGCAAACGCCGCCGTGAGTATCCAGGCCCAGGAACATCATGCCGCGTATTTCCTTTCAAACTGACAAGATCTGAGATTGGTGCTCTTGTTGCGCACTGCGTCCTCTTTTGGGGCGGAGATATAATTAAGGCGTACAAGAGTGCCAAGGACGGTAGATTCGATGATCGGCACCACGCGCATATGGTGAAACACTACAAAGAAGCGCCATGGTGGTGGTACATTGCCATACTTGTCATAAGCTTCGTTATCGGTCTCGCCGTCGTCCTCAAAGAGAACATTACCCTTCCGGCCTGGGCGTACATTGTATCGCTGCTCTTGGGATCGGCCATAGCACCATTGGTAAGTCATGCTCGCATAGACTGTCATCTCGAGAATGTTATTTTAACATGGGTCCAGAGCGCGATGCTTTATGCTCGTTACGGTAATGGTATTGCCACAAATAACCTGTCAAAAATGCTAGCAGGGCTTATGCTGCCGGGACGACCCATTGGCAACATGTACTTCTCCGCCTGGTCCCACAGTGTCATCGCGAATACAGTCAACTTGTGCAATGATCTCAAGATGGGGGAATACCGTACGTGCCCCTTGTCTCATTATTATACGTGAGACCCGCGCGCTAATCTATACATGCAGTCAAGATCCCTCCCCGTGTCATGTTCCTTACTCAAGTCTACGGTACCATATTCGGCGGTTTCATCAATTACGTCGTCATGATTTCGATTGTGAACGCCAATCGCGATCTCCTCGTCAACTCCAACGGCAGCTCCTCTTGGAGCGGTGCCACCATTCAGTCATACAATACGAACGCAACCTCTTGGGCACTGGCAAAGTACCTCTACAAAGCTGGAGCCAAGTATGCAATGGTGCCTGTTGGGCTAGCTATTGGCGCGGGTGCCGTTGCCATCCACCGGGTCGTCGTATATGTGGGTGTTCCTTATTTGTCGCTCCTTTCATTTCTTATGCTGACTTCCGATGCTATTAGTTTGTCCCCAAGATCCGCGGATTTTCGTTGGCCGAAATCAACTTACCGCAATTCATTCAATACGCCGGATTCATCCCTTATAACCAGACACAAACTTGCGTCATCTTCAGCCAGCTACTTACTGGTTTCTTCACCCAGTTCTACCTCCGAAATTACCGCCCGCGAATCTTCAGGGACTATTCCTACCTGGTCACCGGCGCTTTCGACGGTGCCAGTCTCACAGTACTTTTTATCTTGTCCTTTGCCGTCTTCGGCGCCGGTGGTCCTTCTGTTCCATTTCCTTCGTGGTGGGGCAATAACGCTGATGGCAATCTGGATCTTTGTCCCGTGCCTGAGTAAATAAGCGTAATGTCTTGGACTTTATTCCCGTTAGTTAGCGCCATAGCAGTGCTTATACATCCTATATGAATGCTGTTGGCAGACGTGAATTGTAAACCTAGGAACGTCACAAAGTTCAATGTCCTTTCTTACCCGTCTTACGAGCATTGGAGATCGTGACAGAAAAATCGTTCCTTTCGAAGATTACGGTGGCTGAGATTCGAGGGGGCCAATAATGTGTCCAGCTTGCAACTAATCGCTATTCTTGATCGGTATTATATGCCTATTCGTGACAGAAACCTCTGATGCATCTCATCCATCTCATCACTTGCAATAGGACTTCAAATGGTCACACCTTTGGAAACAACGAAGAGGGACAGAGATGAAGGGCGCAACTAAGGGTTCTGTTGACAAGGGACAAGCATAGATGTTAGACGTAAAATTGGTTTTTATCCGTACACTGCTCCATACTTCCAACCCTATGTGCGCCGAAACATCAGATCCTAGTAATACAGTCTTCAATATGTACTCGTACAGTAATTCAGCATCAAACGCCAAGAAAATATTAAAACTAACCCGTCTATCGTCGTAATACAAGACTATCGCCCTCCTCGCTCGTCCTCTCCGCCAGCGTCAAATCCTGCGCCGTGATGATGTACGGGAACTCTCCTTGGTTTTTGGTCTCTCCAATCCAATAGATGGCTGCCGTTTTGGTCCAATCATCGGAGCCATCGGCGTTGTCACAAACGTGCGCAATAACTGTCTCGACGTCGACGCGATGGGAGCCTGGGTAGTTGAATACCTGAGCGGCCTTGGTGAAGCCCCCAGCAGTGGTGGACTCGAGCGCCGAGCGAGCGATGGTTTCGGCGAGAGAGTTCACGTTGACGACGTCAAAGGTGCCCCGCCAGCCGCTATTGACAGGCAGGGTGTGGAGCTTGTTAGCTGCCTGCACGAATTTGTCCAGGATATCGGGTGCGTCAATGCTGCTGTGAGGGGCAGCCGAGATGGGACGGTGGATGTAAACAGGGAGTCCAAGCTGACGGGCTGCTCCGTGGAGAACTTGCTCGCTGGCCCACTTTGAGGCGACGTAGCCGTCGGAACCATCTGTAGGAGGTCGGCCGGCCTCATCTTTAGAATAAAGGTCGACGCCGCCAGATGACAGAAAGTGCAACGGAGTGTTGCCGATGAGAGCAAGACGGACGAGCTCATGGGTGGACTGGACATTGGGCTTGCGTACCATCTGGTAGTATTCCCAGAAAGACCGCTGAGCACCGTTGTGGATGATGACGTCCACCTCATCTGCGAGCTGGTAAAAAGTTTCCTCAGAGAGTCCGAGGTACTGTTGGGACAAGTCGCCACCATGCTGCTGGATCTTATCCGACTTGGCGATGAGGTTGCGCTCACCGGCGTTGCGGACGGCAACGCAGTGAATCGTCCCCACGTTAGAATCAGTCACTAGATCCTCGAGCATTTTGCCTCCCAGGAAACCAGTGGCACCGGTAAGCAGGATTGTTCTCTTGCTGTTCGTAGCTTTAGCTGGGCGGGGCAGCTTCACTGATTGCTTCAAGCCCGGAGCCAGGCGGATCTCCTGGTCCCAGTCAATGTTGCTAGAAGTTGCTGTCTTTTCGATCAGAGTGGCCATGCGGCCAAGTCTGTTGGCCTCAAACAGATCATTGAGACGGAAGATGACACCAAAACGGGACCTGACGAGATTTTGAAGATTGACCAGTATCAAGGAATTGCCGCCAGCTGCAAAGAAGCTCGTGTCAGCGTCAATGGTGGCACGCTTCGCAAGCTCCTTCGGGAGGACTTCCAGCCAGAGATCCCGGACCCAAGACTCAACCTCCGTGAGATCTTGCGTACTCTCACCGCTCACCAACTCAGGAATGTCTAGTGGTAGAGCACTGACCGCTCGACGATCGATCTTCCCGTGGGAAGTGAGCGGCAGACTCTGCAGTGGCATCATAGCAGATGGGATCATGTACGGCGGCAAGGGCAAGTCGCTCTCAAGATCTTTCAGGAATCGGACCTGGTTTTCGCTTGGGTACCCTGGAGCAAAGACGACGTGTGCAACCAGCAGCTGCTTCTCAGCCCTCATGGAGACCACGGCCTCGGTAAGGTGCCCGTCGGCCGCTTGCAGAATTGCGGATTCGATGTCACGAACGTCCATGCGAATGCCTCGAACTTTGACTTGAGTGTTGCCGTCGATTCGACCGAGAACAATGAATGTACCGTCCGGATTGAGGGAAGCAAGATCACCAGTGCGGTGCATATTTTTCCAACCGCGCTCGATGGCCTTGGGGGACGCATGATTATCGTCGAGGAATTTCTCGGCAGTCAAAGCTTCCTGGTTAACGTAGCCCGTACTGATACCAGCGCCGCCAATGACCATCTCACCAGGGATCCCGACAGGAAGAACACGCAGGCGCTCATCCATGATGTACGTTGCGTAATTTGGCAAACTGCGACCCACAGGCACTGGGGTGCTATCCTGGCCGACATAGTCATCTTCGCTTTGGTAGAAGAGTTCCGTTTTGTGAGACAGAATGGATGCTTCTCCGGGACCATAGCCGTTGTAAAGACGTAGGTTTGGCTTGCCGAGACCTTGAATGGCTCTTTTGAACCCGTGCGTTACAAGCTCACCAGCGGTGACGGCGACCTTCCACGGAGCGGAGCGAAGGAGATCCTGATCACCAAAACGAAGCCAGGCTTGGTACTCTGAGGTCGTGGCCAAGGTGTAGGTAATTTTCTCGTTGGCGATGAGCTCAGCAATTGCAACCGCATCGCCTCGACTAGTCCGAGGAACGACGTAGAGCCGACCCCCGTTTCCAAGAGCGGTGAAGACCTGGTCGAGGCACAGATCAAAGCTGAATGCGGTCTGTTGGAGAACGGCCTGAGGCTCGTCGCCATGCATCTTGGTTGAAAACTCCAGAATGTTGCAGATGTTGGAGTGTGATAGTATGATGCCCTTGGGGACGCCTGTCGTACCGCTGGTGTGGAGGATGATCGCCGTGAGATTGGCAGCAGCCTCGTTGGCGACGCGACCTGTCGAGCCTTTGAGGCTATTGGTGTTGATGCGCTTTATTTCATCGAAACCAAGCTGGGGGGCGTCCTGGGCCGTCTCGTCGTGACAAAGAATGGCCACCGGCTGGCTGTTATTCAAAATGGCTCGGTGCTGCTCGACGGGAGTTCGCATGTCCAGTGGAACGTAGGTGGCTCCCACTCGGAAGATGGCCAACATGGAACACACCCACTCAGCGGTAGGTTGCTGGTACAGAGCAACCCGGTCGGAGAGCTTGACATCGGAGGCCTTCAATGCCGAAGCAATTGCGTGGATTCGATCCGCCATCTGGGCGTAAGAGTAGCTGCTACCGGAGCCATCTTTCAGAGCTGGTCGATCTGCGTATTGAGAGATCATATCATCGACGCGATGTGATACCGTGGCGGGCCATTCGGGCTCCGAGGCGAGGCCTGTAGAGACTCATATAAGCATTTGGTTGGAGTTATGCTGCTGGCGATGGATTACCTCGGCCCAGGTCGATGGCTTTCGCAACGTCGGCAGAGGTGAACAGACTGGCGTCGCCAAACTTGAGTTCTGGATTTTCGCAAAACTGCTCAACCAACTGCAAATACGACTCGGCAACGGTCTTGGCAGCATCTTCGGAGTACAGCTCCTTCTGCAGAGCCAAGGTGATGAGAGTGTCGCCGTTCTGGTTCTCAATGATGTCGACGTTAATGTCATAAGCCGTCTCGCCCATCTCGAACATGTCGCCCTTCATGTGGACGTTGCCAAAAGGACGAGCTTCTTCCTGTCCCTGTCGGAAGTCGACAAAAGCCTGGAAGAGGGGGCTGTGACTCGCCGATCGAGGAGCCGCCACCTTGTCCAGGATGACGTCGAAAGGCACCTTGGAGTGAGTGAGGGCGGCGAATGCCTTAACACGAGACTCTCCCATGGCATCCGCGAATGTCACGTCTTGGCCGTTGTTCTTGAAGCGGAGCGGGAGAAGGTTCAGGTACATGCCAACGGCGGCCATCGTGTCGCTATCCAGACGGTTGGCGTCTGCAATACCAATGCTGATATCTTCAATGGAAAGGTATCGCGCAAGTATGACGCGGAGGATTGTCATGTGGAAGTGGAAGCTCGAAGCCTTGCTGGCGGTGCGGCTGACTTCCTTGATCCGAGCCGCAAGAGCAGGTTCAAGCCGGATATCGTACCGACTCGATCCGTATGACTCTAGCTTCGGGCGGGTCTTGAACTTGGAAAAAGGGAATAGCGGCAGAGGATCCGGGAATGTCGCGAACTCCTCCCGCCAGTACTCTAGATCCTTGCCGTATGCATTCGTCTCCATAGCGCGACGCTGACGATATGCATAGTCTGGATGTTGTAGGAACTGTTGAGGAAGCTTTTGGAACGTGTAAAACTTCTCAAGGTCAGAAAAGAGAACCTGGAAGCTCACACCATCCATGTTGATATGGTGGTAGCCGATGAGAATGTAGTGCAGGTCCGCTGCCTGCGTTAGCAGCAGAATCCGCATTACTTCTCCCTGACCGAGGTCGTAGACGTGCTTGGTAAGTTTTTCGTGCTCGCGGACAGAGTCCTCCTCGCTTTCAATTGGAATCTTTTCCAAGCGAAGCAAAGACTTCTCGAGAATACCCTGGCTAGGTTGGCCATTGTCACCAACGAAGAAGCACGTTCGCAAAGCTTCGTGGCGCTGACCTAGAGCTGCGACTGCTTTCTCCAAGCTCTTTACCCTCAGTGCGCCGTCGACGCGAATGCGGCAGGTGATATTGAATGTGGTTTCATCGTCCAGATAAGACCTCAAAAACCAGAAACGCGACTGGTTCAGCGAGAGGGGTGCTTCCCGAAGAATGGCAGGGCGTGGAGGCTCTTCCGGAATCTCTTCCTTTATCTCTTCGTCTTCGTCGGGTCCAGAGGAAAGAGAAGGCGGCGTGAGTTGCTCCTCAGCTCCATTGTTGGAAGCATCGGATGCCCCAAGGCTGGGAGAGCTTGAGCCGGTTTCAGCACCGGCTGGAGCGCCCTCGGTGGGAGCAGCTGGGGCGTCGCCGGGAGCCGCCTCTGCTGCTGTAGTGTTGGCAGAAGCCGATTCCTCATTTGTGGCAGCTTGCGCGGTCAACTCAGCCGGAAGCTTTTCGCAGGCAGTGTCAATGAGACTTTGTACTGTAACACCGCTGAGGATCTGCAGAACGGGAATGTCGACCTCAAGTTCCTTCAAGAACCAGGATCTTACATCGACAGCAATGAGAGAGTCCACACCAAGCTCGTCGAGACCGGTCTTGAGCATGAGATCGCGGTTGTTGACATTGTCAGAACGGAGCTGTAGGACCGTCTGAAGACGCGTCGCAAAAGCGTCGGTAACAATTTCGCGAGTTTCGTTTGCGGAAGTGGCCTCTTGAAGACGCTTCCTGACGGACACGTTGGCGCGGGCACCGGCATCGCCTCCAGCACTAGCACCAGTCCATGTAATGCAGTGCTGGTACTTGGGGCTCTCGAACCAACGAGTGAGGGCACCTTCGTCAGAAGTGATGCAGCGCAGACCAGCAACTATTTCAGGGTGCTGCCCATTCTCCGGGATTCCGGCAACAACAGCCTCGGCGAAGGTCTGGTGGAAATCGCGCTCAGACATGCCGAGGTAGCCCATACCAAGAAGTTCGTCGCGACGACTCTGAGATAGCTCTCTGTCCATGTAGCCAGTTCCGAGCATGGCACCGATGTCCATCACCGAGGCTACCAAGCCGCGCTTTCGGCGGTTGACTGCGAGACTGGTCATGAACATGTTCGCAGCAGTGTAACTGCTTTGGCCGCTATTGCCGAAGACGCAAGTAATTGAGGAGAAGAGAATGAAGAAATCGAGGGAGGCATCTTGGTAGAACTCATCCAGGTAGACGGTGCCGTCGACCTTTGGTTTCAGTACCGCATTCAAGCCATCGGCATCCATTTCGTATAGAGTCGAGTCCCTGAGGACCATGGCACCGTTGGCAACACCAGCCACGGGCGGCATAGTGTCGCTGATGGTCTTGCTCAAGGCTCGCACGGACTCTCTGCTGGTGATGTCGCTGGATTTGCAATGTTAGAACTGGATACTTGGCAGCATATTGCCGCAAGGGTAACTCACTTAGCCATGATCTTGACGTTGGCACCAAATGAAGCCAGCTTCTCGAGCCACTTCTTATCAACCTTGGGGCTGCGGCTAGTGACAACAAGATTCCTCGCACCCCTGTGCACCATCCACTCGCACAGAGACAGTCCGAGACCGCCAGTCAACCCAAACAGCACGTAGGTCTTATCGCCCGCAAAAAGAGACCTGTCGTCAATGGGAGCAATCGTGCCAGAAATTTCCGGCTTCGATGTCCAGTCAATGATAGCCGATATTGGCTTAGGCGAATCCGCGCTCGACACATCCTCAACGCTTAGCTTCTGGGCCGAGACACTAGTTGACTTCTTGTTCTTTGAAACAGCGATGGCGCTCTGAAGAAGAGCTACGGCACTGGAGTCAATTTCACTGGCAGCCGTCGCCTGCTGGAAGAATAAGGTGGCGCTAGATTCGAGGAGAGAACCAGCTGGGGCAGCCTTTCGCAGAAGCCCAGCTGCATCACGGCCCTCTTGGTCTTCGGAAAGATCCACGATAGTAGCGCGTTCACGCGGTAGAATATTCTTGACGGCCTGGAGAGAGGAGTTGGGATCGACATGAACAGCGTCATAAGCGGGAGATTGCTTGGTCGTGGTGAACAAGACATGAACGGCGTTGCCGCTAGCCAAGTCGGCCAAGGCTCTTGCGAGAACGGCTTCGGCATCATGGATGACGGCATGTCCGTTACGAGGCACAAGGCCAAGTATTGTTTCTGCGGTGAGGTACGCGGCAACGATTGAGAATTGTTGGTCGTCGACCGCACCGTCGAGCTCAATTAGGGATGACTTAGGTGCGCGGAGGAGACAGGCGCTAGACTGTGAGAAGCCAATGAAGTATTTGCCGTCCGCCGCCTCGCCGGCGACGAGATAATAGGAGGTGCCTGTGGTGAGACGCAGGGCAGAGAGTGATGAAAGCGTCACGTGTAGAGATACAGTGTCAGTAGAGTTCTGAACAGGACGGTGGAACAGGGGCTGAATTTCGAGCCCATAGCCAGTCTCTTCGCCGTGAGTGATCTGAATATTTTGCGACTTCGGGTTGGCCTTGGCAGTGATTTTGCGACGAGCAGAGTTGTATCGGTCATTGCGCTCCTTGTTGGGGTAGACACGGGGAACCAAGGTGCGACCGTCCTCAAAGGCAAGCTCGGGCTCGATGGAAAGAAGGAAGTTCTCGTTGGTGCTCTGTTTCTCCCAATAACCAGCAATGTGCCAGCGCAAAAGTATTTCGGAGATCTGGAGCGCATCGGGCTTAGCATTGAAGTCCAAATCGACCAGGTGAAGTCGCAAGTGAGGAGACTCCATGGCGATTGTGCGACCCATTCCAGGGCTCATATTGGCATAAGGATCTTCCGACCTAGCACCTTTGAAGATCCAGACAATATCTCTGGAGCTGAATATGAGTTGCTTGAAACCGTCGATCCCATCCGCGTCAGCAGACTTGAAGATGGGCTCGTCCAAGTCCGAGAGGAGGAGAACTGTGGTATCGGATGTGTCTCCCATGATATCGACATCTTCCAGCTTCTCGAAGATGTCGATGGTTTGCGCGAAACCTGCAAGCGTGGCCTTGGCACCAAGGACCACGCGCTTGATAGCGGCCGTGGAACCGCCAACGATGACAAGCTTCTCGATTGGGTTCGGGGTCTCCGTGGCCGCCAGAGGTTGGCGATAGAGTTCAATCTCAGGCGTAAGAGCTTGGGCCAGAATTGCCGAGAAAGGGGCCACAGTTTGGTCCAGGTCAGGAGTCGTAGTTTCAATCCCAGCGAAGCCAGTTCGCTGCAGAACGCTCTCCCAGGCTCCTCGAGATAAAAATTCAATAGGAGTACCGAGGGTCAACGCTGTTCGAATGGACTTGTTGGTAGTCTCTAGCAGCATAAGATAGCCTCCCGGCTTGAGCAGTCCGCGAGCCTTGGTCAAAGCCACTTCGGGCGACTCAGACTGACCGACTGCCAGAGTAGAGATGACGAGATCGTACGAGTTCTCAGTGAACTCTTGTTCTGCAAGATCGTTCTCCACGTCGAGTTTCTTGAAAACCATCTTGTCGGCGTGCACTTTAAAGGAGGCCTTGGCCACTTCAAAATGTTCGCTTGTCCTGTCGGTGAAAGTGTAGGAGTCAAAGACATCTCCAAGCTGGCTGAGCACTTTCCTAGCAACAACACCCGAGCCAGCTCCTGTATTCATGCTCAGTCAGAAAGAAAATTTGAGTGCACATTATGTATGTCTCACCGATCTCAACTATCTTCAACCGAGCATAGCGGTGAGAGAGCTGCTTGACCATTTTAGCCACGGCATCTGCAATAACAGTGAGGCCAAGTGCTTCTGAGTTAAAGCGGTCAAACAGGGATGCTTGAGCAATCTGCTCCGCTGCGGAAGTGCTTCCTTGAACAATTTCTGGAAGCGCCTTCCCAACAACTGTGATAACTTGTAAATCAACGGAATGGGGATACCTATATCGGTCAGTCATTGTGATGCAATTGTGGTGGCTGTTTCGGTGTCATACTTAGCAACAAGAGAATCAATTTGCTCCTGAGTGTCGTTGCGCCAAGAGCTGTCCGCGCCAGACGGACCCTCAGCGAAAGCAAACAACCTCGCCGCGAAACCCTCGAGGGAGTTTTGCACATCTTCTGCAAGCGACCCGCGAAGCTGCCTTAGATAGAAGGCTGCCACACGATTGGCCGCAAATGAAATTTCCCGATCTTCATTGCTAAAAGTTGTGGGCGCAATAAGGTTGCCATCCGGAGCCCCTAGATCCCAAGTCAGGTCTGCAAACATTTTGCAGTCATCGTTGGGATTTGCGGCAGCAAATGGCACAGCTCGGAGGCCCTGGATCTGGATAAGAGCCGACTTTCCGCCCTCCTCATACATGTCGATGTCTCCATCGATCGTGGATGCTAGTGGGTCCCCAGTCGAGGCTGTAAATCGAAGCTTCGTCATGGGCTCATCGTCGGTGAAGAGCCCTCTGGGGTCCACAGCAATCCCACGAATGTAGGTTGGTACGTGCAGGGACCAGAGTCGCCCGTCGCCAGGCGCCGAGTACGCTAGGAAGGCTGCTTGGAAGGCTAGATCAAGTACGGCCGGGTGGATGCTGAGCGTCGTTGAATGGCGGTTGTCTTCTGTTGAAGCGTCGACGATGCCAGTGGCTTTGCCGAGTCTCCGCTTGAGGTCAACTAGGCCTTCGAAGGCCCCGTTGTATCCGTAGCCAAGCTTACGCAAAGACGCGTAGAATCGCTCACCGTCGACAGGGACCAGGTTGTCATCATCCTGCTCGGGAAGCGGCAGAGCAGCAGCTGCGGCTGTTCCGTGAATGACATGGACCCGCCCGGCGGAGTTGAGGGACATAGCCGATGTTTCTCGAGACGAGTTGGAGTGGCAGCTGAAAGTAAAGGTTGTGGTGGTGGCAGTTGATTCAACGACATCGAGATTAAACCTGACTTCCCTGGTAGCAGACGGGTTGTCAAAAGTAATCGGCCGACCAATCGTAATATCCTGAACCTTCACAAGTTGAACATCGGGATCTTGGACCGCCATCATGCTAGCATCGATAGCCATTGCAATATAAGCGGCGGCAGGGAAGACGGCCTGGCCCTGGAGATCATGTCCTGACAGCCAGGGTAAATCCTCCATGCGGAGAAGATTGTGCCAGCGGATATGATCGTTTGTGCCATCCGGGGATCGCGCCCCAAGAAGCTCGTGCACGGGCTCCTCCCGGGTACGGAATTCGCGGGATGCACGGCTCTCATACCAGTAAATGCGATCGTGAGTCCAGGAATACGCCGGCAAACCTTTCAACAGGGTGACAGGCGCATCGCCAGAGAGGAGTGCCTCGTAGCCAGACCAGTCCACAGAGTCCTGTCCGAATTGCTCCCAGATCTTTCCGAGCGAGTCTGAGATGGACTCGACATCGTTTTTGTTTCGGCTGAGCGTTCCAACGTAGAACGGTTGATCTCCAGTAATCTCCTGGACCGTCTGCGAAGCCGGGCCCTTGAGCGCAGCATGGGGACCGACCTCGATCACCATGTGGTGAGGTCCGCCATTATTCACCGCGGCAGACAAAGCCTGATAGAACTTCACTGCCATCAACATGTTGTTTCTCCAGTAAGCTCCCTTCAAGTCCTCAGTGCACGCCATTGCGTCACCGCCGTGGACACTGGAGTACCATGTTGTTTCAGAACCCTCAGGCTGCATCGGTTCGATGCCACACTCATGCATGAGTTCCATGTACTTGGGCGAGCACTTCTTCATATGATGAGAGTGATACGCAGTATCGACCTTGAGAGCGCGGGCAAACTTCTTCTCTTCAACAAAAACCTTTTGTGCCTCTGCAATAGCATCTGCATCGCCAGAAACGGTGACACTGGATGAAGAGTTGACTGCGGCGACAGCAACCCGACCCTCGAACATCGGAAGGTCGCACAGCCCGGCAGCATCTTCCTCTGAGGATCCTACAGCCATCATGGCACCCTTCGCTCCATTCTCGCCAGAGGCTAGCTTGGCAGTGACGCCGCGGTAGTAGGCTATCCGAATGGCATCTTTTGCGGAAATGAATCCCGCGGCGTAGGCGGCGGCAATTTCGCCCGAGGAATGGCCAACGACGGACTTGAACCGGATTCCAGCACTCTTGAGGATGTCGACAACCACTACCTGAACAGCGGTGCATAGTGGCTGGGACAGAATAGCTTCTCCCATTCGTGATCCGGCAGCATCTCTCGTAAGCTCCTCGATGATTGACCACGTAGGGGCAACCTCCTCTGGGAGCCCACGCAGAGAGTCTTCAAGCTCTAACAGCCTGGCTCTTGCGAATTCGGATCCCCGGATAAGTTCCCGACCCATCGTTGCCCACTGCGCTCCCTGGCCGGTAAACACTCCTAAGATTCCAGAATCGGCTTTGGGACTTGGGGCAGGACGAACTCCCACCTGGCTGGAAGGAGAGTCTTTGACGAGGTCATCCAGTTGAGCGATAACGTCATCAACAGAAATAGCCGCAACATGGGCTTTGACGGAAAATGGGGTGCGACGAGCTTGCAACGTGTAAGCCAAGTAGCGAAGGTTGATGTTGGGGTTCTCGCGAAGATGATCGGCATATGCTTTCAGCATGCCGACAAGAGATTCTTCGGATGCGGCGGAGAAGATAAGGGGAGAATAGACTGGGAGGCCAGCCGACTTTGGCAACGCAGGGATAGGGTTCTCATATGATTCCAGAATGGCGTGCGCATTTGTGCCTCCGAACCCGAAGCTGTTCACGCTAGCTCGTCGGGGTCCGTCTTGTAGTTCCGGCCAGTCCTTGGGAGACGTGGTGATGCGGAGATTGCTGTAGAAAGGCTTCACAGACGAGCTGAGATTGCTCAGAAGCATGTTCGGTGGAATTATGCCATGCTTTAGAGCAAGAGAAGCCTTCAGAACACCGGCGAGACCAGCCGTGCCCTCTGTGTGTCCAATGACGGTTTTGATGGAGCCGACGTAGAGAAACTCGTCTTTCAAATCCGTTGCTAACTTATCCTCGTCGAAGAAAGCGTCTCGAATAGCACGAGCCTCCACGGGGTCTCCTGCTGGCGTACCAGTACCGTGCGCCTCAAAGTACTGGGGACGATCGCTGGATTTGAAGAGATCAAGGCCGGCGCGAGCATAGGTGTCGCGAATTAGCTGCATCTGAGCTTCGCTGCTAGGCATGGTGATGCCTTTTGTGCGTCCATCCTGGTTGACGCCAGTTTCCCGCACGATGCATTCGATGTAGTCACCATCTGCAATAGCTGCGGAGAGAGTCTTGAGCACAACTGCTGCCACTCCGTCTCCGCGAGCGTAGCCATTAGCTTTGCTGTCCCACATGCGTGAGCGCCCGTCGGGCGAAAGCATCTTCAAGTTGCTCTCTGAAATGAAGACCTCTGTGAAGAATGTTAGCTCGGATCTTTTTATGTGCTCACGGAATCATACCAGGGCCGAGAATTAGGTTGGCACCGGCGGCGACGGCAACCCGGGATTCCCCAGAGCGCAAAACCTGCACGGCTTGATGCATGGCGACCAGACTGGATGAACAAGCCGTGTCAATGGTCATCGACGGGCCATGCCAGTTGAAGAAGTACGAAACTCGATTAGAGATAATGCAACGAGAAGCACCGGTTGCGAAGTACGTTGGGAGAGAGTCGAGGTCACGAATGCCAGTGTCGTGGTAGTCCATGCACATAAGGCCACAGTACATGGCTGTGTTTGAGCCCTGGAGGCTCTCAATGGTCTGACCAGCAGACTCCAGTGCTTCATAGACGGTCTCCAAGAGAACGCGCTGCTGGGGGTCCATAGAATCGGCTTCAACGGGCTTGAGAGAGAAAAAGGACGGATCGAACTCTCTGTAGTCCTCCGTCAATGTGTAGGCGTGCTGGACATTTGTGTAGCCTGGTCGCTGACCATTCGGGTGGTAGAAAGCAGTGGGATTGTACCGCTCGTTTGGGATTCGTGTGAGAACATCGCGAGGCTGGCTAAGGAGATCCCACAGCTTCGAAGGCGTGGAGGAACCCCCAGGAAAGCGGCAGCCGGAGCCGATGATGGCAATAGGCTCTTGTTTCGAGGGTGCCATGTTGATAATTGGCTACTCTTGTCGTGCTTGATTTCGTTTCGGGATGTGGACTCGAGGTAGATTGCAGGAGACCGTGCTTTCGCCGTCTGCGCTTTTTGCGTCCTCTAATAGAGGGTGGATGATTGCGGATCTCTCGCTTCTCGCCGCCTGCATCTACATGTATCGATTAATCCAAGAGGGACAGGTGAGAGAGAACGATAGGGCGAAAAGCCTATTTACTCAACGTTGGAGATATTGTTGACACGGCTTGCGATGATCCCCTGCGGTTTCACAGACCATCAAGGCTTTCCGCCATTTTATGTATGTGGTCGCAGTACGGATACGACCGTGGCGCTGACTTTTCATCGAGCCGGAAGGCAGGGTTCCTCAAGAAACCCAGGGTAATTCGGAGGTCGGAGGCATATTGGCTCTTCCGTGTGACTGCGCCGTCCGCAATTGACTCTTTACTCAGTCGAGAAGTTGACAGCGAGCGAACTTCGGACGTAAGCAGATTCGGCGACTTACATGGGTATCGACCTTAGACTCACTGACAACACCTGGCTTTCAGATAGGATATGCCAATTCACGATTGTGCAAAGTCACTTGGTGTAGCTCGAATTAGTGGCGAGGAATGATATAAGTTCATCCATGACCTGAAGGGAAGACGTAGCAGGGCACCGGAATACAATGTCAGAAGAATCGCACACCGGGAGAGATCTCCATTGAACCTAAGTAATGTCAATGGACCCCATTTGATGCCTAGGGGTCAACTCTCCTACTCGCTTGTGCAGGCTCACGTCATGTGCATCTGCCCCCGGCGTAGAGGTTGATAGCAAGTATCCGGTAAGAGAAGCTGTCGTCCCAAATGGGGTATAGCGAGGGCTGAGTGAAAACTGCAGATGGACATCGCTCGCACATTGGTTGCCATCCTCCCCAATGTCCATCTCGTAACGGAGAGCATTCGGAGATCCCCTGCGTGGCTGACGGAAGAAGGCTGGGACCCAGCCGACCTTCCCGGCAGTGTATAAGTACCAAAGCTATCCAGTAGGCAATAGCTGTGGAGGTTTCAATTGGTTTCGTTCGCGGGCTAAAACTTGCCGTGGCCAGTTGGATCACGCCTCTTTGCGGTCGAATTTGTGCTGTCGATGTCAGTATGTAGTCGCTGGTGCTGATGCGCAAGCCTGCAGTACAGCGAGGTAGTACATGGTGTAAGAGGGAAGGGTCGAAGCTCCGTCTCCACCGGGCACGTGGCTCCTCGAGTCGCCAGTCCTCATCAGCTCCGGCTTCTACACAGATCCTCCCCGTCTTTTGACGCAGCATTCACGGTCAGCTGAGCATCCTTGCTGCCTTATTCGCTGCCGAGTATGCAATGTTTCGATCGATGGCACGCAGGAAGCCCTGTCTACCGGGACGCGTACCTTCCCGTAACGGGCAGGTCTCCTCTTCCTTTGATGGACGACTGCCGAGCTTTCTTAGCATCAAGCCATTGCTGGCACGAGCCTCAGATGCGAATACTGCTTCATTTGCTCTACCCGTGACTACTACACATCAACGCTTGAGCCAATATCCTTCGAGTCTGACCCTTCGTAGCGCCAGCGAGTGAAGCAACAAGGCCAAGTACAGGCTGCAACTTTCTCAAGATGAGGGAACTGTCTCATTCATCGAATTCGGCTGCCCATTAATTTGGCACAACGTTGCTAGTCAATGATCCAATAGTTTACAGCTGCAAATCTCCAAATACTTGCGCCATCAACGCGCATAAATTTGCCAAGACCTTGGAACCAATGGGCCTGTTTCTCATGTACTCTCAGGAATCAAGACAACCAACTTTTCTCCCGAAACTTGGTTGCGGCGCTTCAAATCAATCCCGTCGACGACGCCCTGCCAACCACCGGGCAAGGCCTTGGGCGGGTGAGGGCGAACCTTACGCTCGGCGACGAGTCTCTCGCTCATGGCAAAGAAGTCTGTGCCTGTGACGCGATGACTGGGATCCGCCTCCCGCTCGTAGCCATCGTCCAGGGCAATTTCCTTACCAAAAACAGTGATACCAAGGATCCAATCATGTTCAACCGTAGCCCTCGATGATGAGTTTGCCGGAAGCTTTTCCAGGCCGATATAGCGACCACCACCACGGCCGATGGCTGCGTAGCAAAGCTCGAGAGTGCGTGCATCAGTGATAACATCGAGGACATAATACAGTGAGTTGCGCGTCAATTTCTTAATATCCTCGGCGCACGTTGGCGAGCGGTAATCGAAAACGTGGTCGGCACCAAAGGACTTGGCCAGATCGAAATTCTTGGCCGAGCAGGTCGCGATCGTTTCGAAACCAGACTGGTGTAGCAGCTGAAGCGCCATCGTTCCAGTCGCCGTGCTTCCTCCGTGAACCAAAACAAAAGTTCGCTTGCTCGAAGGCGCTTCAGGGTTCCCACGCAGCTTCAGCCCATGCTCCCAGAGGGCCAGAGACAATGTCGCGAAGCTGGTGCCACCAAGAGCTGCCGAATCGACCCACGACATGTCATCGGGAATCTTGAGCAGGATGTCCGCATAGGCGCTGACATACTCAGCAAAGGCACCGCCGAGAGGGCTGGACGGGTTGCTGCCGTGGACACCTCCGCATACGCGGTCACCGATTCGAAGAGGTTGGGTGACGTCCCGACCGATCGCAACGATCTCGCCCGCGAAATCACAACCGACAATGGCACCGGCCGTGGGATACTTGGCTGGCATCTTGAAGTCGCAAGGATTCAAGCCCACTGCCTTCACCTTGACCAAGACCATGTCGCCGGCGAGGTTTGGCAATTGCACATCCTTGGACACTGTGGCAGTACCATCAGGTTGAATGACAACAGCCGTTTGGCGCGAAGGTAAAGGTTCGAGAGTTGACTGGATAGCCATTTCTGCGGCGAGTGCAAATGACACGTGAAACTGAGTTTAACTCAGAGCTCTTCCTCCACCTCAGAGAATGGGCATCTGTGTGTTGGTTAAGAGGTAAATCGAAACCGGGCATGGTCCGAATATGTCTCCGAGTCGGATCTCCGACTACCAATCCCCGCGTCGTCCGTCGACGGACCCGATCATCGGACAATTGTTTGACGTGCTAGGATCCTTCACCTCCGGAAGTCACCTGTTTAACTACTTAATAAATAGGCTCATTCCCTTGTTCCGGGCAACTACTAACTACAGAAAGGATAGCGTTACCCTCCGCTTCGATGGAACTTGAAGTCTTTCGCACACGCAGATCCTTTCCTGACCAGGTCTGAGCATGGGCTCATTGGGTCGCCCGCCGTGATATTGGGTACTGCAATCCGCTCTCGTAGAGAGCTCAGAACAGCACGATATTTCTTTCTCAAGAAACAGCGCCCAAGGAACCAGGACGAAGTCGTGGGTGGGAAGTGAGAGGAGGATGGGATTCTGCGGGTCCCGCTTAACACAATTTTTCAGGATGAGGATTCCACTCGAAAGAAGGCGAAACAAGGCTGGAAGCGGCAGTAGAGAGATTTAACAGCATAGTGTTATGGCCTAATGTGCCTTGATGTCAAGCATCACTGCACACCTCCTAGATATCGCGATGACGCCAGCCGGTAGTAGACCTAATGCCTGGTTCGCTGCGGGCTTGCCACGGAGCGGAGGATTGGGTCGCACGTGTACCTGCATCGGAAAAGATGAAGAGAAATACGTATCTGACCTCCGGCGGTAACAGGGCGACACTGGCCACGAAAGCAGGGGTCGTCAGTCCACGGCGCATCACTTATGATCTCAAGAATCGGCAGGACGGTATAATTCGTAAATAGCCTGATCGTCCCTAACAAATTTCGTTGAGGCGCTGAATCTGTAGGTCAAATGTTTACTTGCTAAGAATACATACATTGGCCTTCACCAGAACACGGAAATTCCATCTCACTTTTCCCTGTGGTTCGATCCCTACCGTCTGGTGCCTTTTTAGGCATCCCCCAACAGCCATGAAGCTGAGTACAATCCTCTGCTTGGCTTGCGCCAGCGGAATCACGGCCAGCTCCGCCTTCAATCTCGATACAGAACACGGCCAACAGGCACCGTTGGCTGCATCTTCCCTCGGGAACTGCACTGCATCGAAGCTGCCGACCTACGATCTGTCTGAAGGGGATGTACCATTTGAAACAGACCTTTCAATCAACGTCGATTCTCCGAGGTATTCCACCCTCAACGCATCGACCTGGGACTACTGGCTCTTCTATGCCGTCTCGGACACAGGCGACACTAGTTTCTGCGTGTCCGTATTCCGTGACGGCTCCGGGCCGGGGCGGGGCGGCACCAACTTCCGCTTTATGATGGAGATCATGTTCCACGACGGCACCACGTTCACCGGTGCGGACTTCTACCAACACTCAACGGTGGAGGTGTGTGAGGATGGCCGGCTGAGGGGCGTGTGGAGCTCGGAAAGCGATCTTGGTGTTACCAGCAGCATTTCGTTCGAGACGGTGGGCAATGATATGCGCCAAGCGCGCGTGACGATCGACATGCCCAACGTCAAAGGCATGCTGTCCTTTCGCACAAGAACAAAGCCTGTTTTTGCAAATGGAGCCAACTTCCCTTCAGCCGCCGCCGACGCGTTCCTTGCCCCAGGCATGTGGTGGATCACACCAATGGCTGGTGCAGATGTCGAGGCGGACGTCGTCGTTGAAGGCCACCGGGAACTTTCCTTCACCGGTCGCGGTGGACACGACCGCATCTGGTCGACGCTAGCCTGGCCCCAACTGGCTCGCTCATGGGTCTTCATCCGCACCACCATCGGACCGTACGCTCTCAACTTCTGCGAGGTTGTCTCAGCTGCCAATGGAGGCACTAGGTATCACGTCGTGACTCTCCAGAAGGATGGCGAGGTAGTTTTTACCTCGAGAAACACCCATTTGTCGTTGGACAAAGACTACGCAATCCTTCGCCAAACTTTTGATGGCGTCCTGAAGGGCAAGTGGCACGACGCTTCGACGGGCTACGTGCTGGATCTGGTGTCTCCTGCAAAACGAAAACATTGGCGATTCAGCCTAGGGCATCAAAGTCCCTGGTGGAGTTCACCGACAGGCAAGACGGGGACGGGCAACGTGGGTTTCATCGACGTCGTCAACGGTGGCGAAGTCGGCGGGGACCAACACGAAGATTTTGGCCTTTCTGCCTCCATAGAATTCCCGTGGTGAGCAAAAGTCTGCACAGATGCTGCAGTTGGGCCGACTTGCCACATTTTATTACCGTTTTATTACCCCGTGATGCTGCGGGTCGTCTCGGGCCGAAAATTCGAGGATGGAAGCGACATTGTTTTATCAAAGCGCCGAGATACTGCTTCGCTTTTCTAATCGCATGTTAATATACGCTTCCACCCCATATCAGTCCTTAGACCCTGTGACAACAGCAGAAGGAATTCCAGTACAGAGTACAGTGTAAACTTTCAACAAATTAATTGTGCAGTCAAGCTCGATGTATTGGGAATTGAGTAGATGAATCCCTGAATCGAATTATGGATCGGTATCTTTCAAGTGCGTAAACCCTTGCGCCGCCCTGCCGGGGGGGGGGGTTTTGCACTCAACTTGCCTGTCTACGCCGTCAATTCTACGGTGAGGGACCCTTGCCTAGCGCATGCGTGGCACGATGCGCGATAGCCGATGATCATGTGGTGTGATGCAGAGCTGCAAGCACAGTGGACACGTCAAGCGCTCGTATTTCAGACTTGAACATCTTTGCAGGACTGCTCATGTAGTCAAATTCTCCAGTTCATGATTGGATACACAATACACGGGCTCGGGCGGCTCTAGACGTACTTCCAAGATGCTTGAGTTGTAGTCGACATGATGGAACCTTCGAGTATTCCTGGAAAGACACGGAAGGAGGAGGCATACATGTAGCCTCGGTAGCTTCCCCCGACTTTAGGCTCCCTTGTGATGAAAGAAGTAAACTACAAAGCGATGGACGACGCCAGGCAGCGGAGTGAGGACTGGCTCGTGGGGCTGTGGCGACATAGCAATTGGTCTTGTGCCACGAGTGATAGATCGGTGCGTGGGTTTCGATCCGTGCATGGGTCAACGGCCCGCGAGCACGGCTGGGGCCGAGGAGCGTCAGCCACGGCAGCCCCCGAATACCAACGGAGAGGGGCTGCCACTTCGCCTCCGCTTCAGGTAGCTCCATCCACATTGAGCGTTACTCCACACGAAGTGGTGTGACGCCAAAGGGTCCCAGATCCGTGGAAGTTGCCCGACGGGGTAGAGTACTTGCAAGGTGACGGCCGGTGAGCGCTATTGTTGCTTTGTCTTACCTGCAGCTACCAGCATACATGTATCCTTGGACCCTTGCTGCCCCCCTTGAAGATTGACTGCGGACCCTACTTCGTGAAAGCATGGTTCTGGTTGTGTTGGCTCGATATGCCATGTAAATCTCCGCGAACAGAGTTGGCATAGGCGATTAAATTAGCTCATCGGGAACCCGCAGCAAGCAGATGGAAGAAAAATTACATGTGACGATGAACTGTACACCATGGGCATTCATGCACAGCCTGGGTTGTGTTACAACAACCCTCGCCTATTGTATGAGCGACACGTAACCCTGCTGACCCAAGATCTCGTTTTCCTACGGCGAAGTGGTATCGAACTGCACGTGGCGATGTCCAAAGCCAAAGCGTGGCGTTGGGGCTGAAAATGGACACGGGAGGCCCAGCTTAGGGTTACGTTCCCCCAGATCATTCGAGCTCAGACGTAACACAATGCTCCAGTCTGGTTTTAAGCTTAGAAATATGAGAGAGACAGAACGTGACCATACTATTCGGAAACGCCATTTGTGATGGGCCCTGGCCGGGTTGCCGTATTGTCCTGGCATATAATTGAGCTGATAAGAGAAGAAGATGCCATTGGCGTTGGCTCCAAATGTTACAGCTTCAATCAGGTTCGTGCTTCATGTAGTTGGGTGCAAAACGCGCTCCTGTAAGTAAGACCGGCGGCGATTGCTGCATGAGCCGGCCCAACTTGCGCCAGCAGAGATGCACAGAGGCAAAAAAAAGCCCGAACATAGGGCCTGGTCGAGGTCTCACATGACCCTGCAAGCTCGCGAACCCTTTACACCTCATCGATCCCGCAGCCGGGTAAGCTTTCCTACCGCGCATTCCTTGCAGCAGGGGACGGACCGCCGACGCTGTCGGTCGCTCGCTAGAGGGGTCTGGTTGGATTCACTTCGACGGCCTTGCGTGCCGTCCGAAGCGGCGGAAGGACAAAAGGCCAAAGTTTCCCCTCCAAAAACATCCTGAAGAGGTGACAAGATATCGACTCATAGACTCTTCACGTTTCTGCTGCGTCTTACGGCCCGACCCTTGTGTAGCCATGTCTCCGATGCGCCTAGCCTGCGATCGATGCAGATCGCAAAAGCTTCGATGCTCGCGAGCACAGACAGATGACGGGTCTTGTCAGCGGTGCCAACGCGCTGGTATTCCCTGCCAAGTCAGTCCCTCGCATCGCATTGGGCGCCCGTTCAAATCGAGCAGGCAAAGATCATCCAACGAGCCCGGTAACGTCGGGACGTTTTGCCAAGGGACGAGTGGTGCGCTAAGTCATGCGCTTACGCCAACCAACATGCAACCGATCGCCTCTCGCAACCAGGAGCACGATGCAGAGGAAGAGGATATCAACCAATTCCAAGCAATGAGCACTGCCCAAGTTCCGGATTCAGAATGTGAGTCTGATGTCGCCAAAGCCAACACACACGCACACATGCCGATAACGTTGACTAACGCCAAGACCCAAAGCTGATGCGAACCAATATTCTCGCCCTTTGCCCTACAGCAATTACATGAGACCCGGCGCGGCAGGTCTGCCACAGGCGATCGAAATGCCACTCGTGGATGTTATCCCAGACTGCTTGCAGGAAGAGCCAGTGCTACGGTATGAAGAATGGCCAGGAAGCATGTCATTTAGCGACCAGAACCATCACACACCAGCATCTACGCTTCCTTCTTCCCTTTCAAACAGTTCCATGCACTCTGCAGACGCCTTCATGAGTCGTTTCTCAGGCGTCGACTCCGACATTGGTACCAGCAGCGGCTTCAGCCCGGGCTTGACCAGCGCCAGGGGAAGTGCCACTACGAGCGAGGCGGACTACGCCATCTGGCGCAACAATCTGTCGGAAAACTTGAAGAAGGAGATCATGCAGCAGCTTTTGCAGCTCAACATGTCCCTGCAAAGGCAGGTCTCCAGCATCACCACACGTTCATGGTCTGGCAACTGCAGCTCGGCCAGCCAGCTGATCGACAACAGTACCCCAGACCTCAGCCCGCTCACGGCCACAGCTGGCGATATTTTAGATTCTTATCCTACAGAAGAAATTCTCCAGAGCTCATGTGCTTTGCTGGACATCCTAAACAGGGCTGGAGTCCAACGCGACGATGCCCAAGGGCTTGCCGACTCAGCCGCCAGTGTCCCGGAATCTGTTCTGGACGACCCGCACATGCTCTTCCTGGTCATGAGCTGCTACATGGGACTCATTCAACTTCACAGCGTATTATTTGGCGATATGACCGACTCGTTGCTAGGTGACGCGTCGAAGCGAAGCGCCTTCCAGAGTGCCTTGTGCGGTCTGCGGCTGGGCGGTGTTGATCTTTCTCAGTCCGGCATTTTATCCATCAAATTGCTTGTGCAAACAGCAGTACATTATCTGAGGAGGCTCGACCACGTGCTTGGAGAATTCACGCAGCCAACAGGGGCCAATGGTATAGGCACCGGCGACAAAGCAGCATCAGATGCCGGATCGCGCCAGGGTTTGGACAGCTTCTACCACTCGAGCCTCAAAGACCTGTGGCAGAAGATCGATGGCGTTCAGTCCTTGTTAGACGTTTTTTAGGCGGGTGGTAATGTGCGACATCCTGGAAATGGCATGGTTTTGTGGCGCATCTTGCAAGGGTCTAGTTTGAACGATGGAATGGCATCCACCCACTGTACATGACGGATTACATATGTAGCGCGGCCGTTGTATCCGAAGGATACGCAGCAATCAACATATGCAAGGCATTCTGACCCAATACGAGTAGTTTGGACCCTTGTCCGGCCAAACGGAAGATCTAACAAACCCGTAGGAGCAACCTGCAGTTTCCAGAAGTGCCAACCAGGATGGGAAGGCGATCTTACGCGCTGGAAGGATCATGTCGATGGGATTGAAGCCACACGTCAAGGCATATCGATGTAGAGCGAGGCGTCAACGGAAGTGGGCGGTTCTTGTTACACGTACCCTGCATGAAGACCAGGGTCGCTCTGATATTTGCCGGATGCCGTGCCACGGCATTCTAATGAGACACATGCGGACCTCCGTCTCAACCAAGCAACCTTCAAATTCGGCACTCGCCAGATACGGCACTCGCCGAGTGAGATTCTGTTCTAGGCCCAGGCTCAGCTAGTGAAGTACACTGCTGAACAGCTCGTATGCTGTGACTGCTCGATACATCGCGCTAAGGCAATCTCTCTATGTCAGCATTGTTCAGTGTTCAGACGTGATGCCACACCGACCTCGCATATTATATGAGGCTAATGGCCGAGCCAGAGTTCACCATCTTGCAGGCTTCCCCACCTCCCCGTCTCATTACGCTGTAGTTGTCGTACTTCGGCGACAGCCTTTAACTGAAGCTCGCTGATGATAGTCTAAGCACTCTATTTTATTGGCTTACTCAAATCTCTCTTGGTGGGTGCACTCCGTCTGGCACAGACATGAATCACCCGAAGGTCGTCCACCGCTGGGCAATCCTCCACTTCCTTATATTTGCGGGGCTCTACAGAGTACAGTTTGCTTCCCTCCAATATTCTTCGGTGCAGGGGAGGTACCTGTCAGCTGACGGACACACAAACCCAAGGAGCCCCAATTCTGCGTGGTGTGGAGACAACCTCCGTGTCAAGAAGGACCGTCACATTTGAGAACATGAATCTAGAGGATAGCTTGATTGCGGATTTAATGCGGATCAAGTCGAAATTGTGGCACAACTCCGGAGCGATCTCTTAGTTGCTACATCTCCCACCCCATCACACCTTTCGTTGACAAGTGCCTGGCTTCAAATAGCTGACTTTAAGTAACAATAGCTCGGGCTTCACTAGCATCCAGAGTACTCCGCCCAACCGATTTTCAAGTTTATCTATGTGCAAGTGCGGCTCAACTACCAATCCAGTATTGCTGTTTTTTTTTTTTTTTACATTACGCCTGCCATAATCGGTTTACAAAGCGGTGGCAAT